>OMNW01008644.1:30652-40909 GCA_900303245.1 Selene dorsalis
TTTACCGTGACTGGACTTATTAAACGAATCTAGCTGAAGATATTGTGAGCATTAATGGAGTCTGAGGGTGGCAGCAATGCAAAACGGAGGATGCCAGCTGCCATTAAACCAAAAGGAAGAAGAAGAAGAAGAAGAACGAACTCCCAGGAGTTTTTGATTTGCTGGTTCTTCAAACACGGAAGTGACGTAGGGAGCAACCTTCCGGGGACACTTTCGGCTCTCTCGGAGGAGCCTGCTGCTGCATGTATCTGTCCGGTAGCCCGCTGAGACTAACACCCAGGCTGCCGTCCTCAGAACAGCTATGGCGCCGCTGTGTTTGCCGCTGTTGTCACTCCTGAAACACAAGCACTGTCTGCAGAAGGCGACGGCTCTCTGTAATGTTTTTCAGGGTCTACACAGTCGGCCATTCAGGTCTTGCGTCTGGAAACGGAATTTTAAGACGATACAACTTCGAGTCGGTCAGCCGCTGCCACAGCAGTCCACTGTGAAAACCCACGCAGCATCTGTGTGTAGCAGCTCCTCAGACGGTCAGGACATGACAGACAGGCTGTGGGCTCTGTACAATGAGACCAAACGGCAGACAGAAGGTAATGAGCTTTGATACATAGGCCTACAGACCTACCATTCATTGACTCAAGGTAGTGAACTGTTGTAAATGCAAAATTTCTATTGCTTTATGAACCTGGTAAGACTGATATTTTCAAAGGGCATCTACTGTTGTCACAGTCTCTCCTGCACATTGGATAGACACCGCAACTATGGGCTATGATACTTTGTCTCACAAATGAATGAGGTGAAAAACATCAACAACAGCTGCATGATTTTTAGTTGTTGTTCAAACTGATATATAATATTATATAGTTTGCTGTTATTGTCTCCTTTGGGAGAAATTTGTCTCGGACACAAGAGAAAGAGTTTCTGTTCACGTATAACACATAGCACAGAATACAAAAGACATGTCCACATATTAACATAAGAACATAGAATTTAACTGAATAAAATGCATTTAAATTTAAACTAGCAACATATTTTCACCTCATGGTAATAAGAAACAGAAATGTAGTTATCAGACATGCTTCAGTTCAGACAGTTGTTTTTTTTTTGTTTTGTTTTTAAAATTATGATAAGATCATATTTCCAAAAGGAAACAATAATAATCTCCAGTGTCTTTCTTCTCAGATCTCATCCCTGTCGTATTCACCAACTCAGTCAACCCAGATACCATTTTTGCCAACAATGAGATGAGCCTGCGAGACATAGAGATCTATGGCTTCGACTATGACTACACCCTGGCATTCTACTCCAGCCACCTCCACACCCTCATCTTCAACATAGCCCGGGACATCCTCATCACCAAACACAGGGTGTGTGTGACTGGTTTATACCTGTCACTAATCTGTCCACACATTCTTTCCAAATTCAGTACAACCATATAATCAACCAACATACACGTTCCTTCCTCATGTCAAGCTCTTTTTTTCTTCTTTAGTATCCAGAGGGTCTGCGAAAGTATGAGTATATTCCAGATTTTGCTGTAAGAGGGCTTCACTATGATGTTCAAAAGGTAATAATGTCTTTTCTTTGTTTACTTGAACAAAATGAACCATTTCATTAAAAATTATTTGGCACATATTAAAGTGTAAGTTAAGTGTGAAGATCATTTCAATGATTTTTTTCACAGGCACTGCTGATGAAGATAGATGCTTTCCACTATATCCAGTTGGGAACCGTTTACAGGTGTCTGTGCATTGTATTCATTAAAAAAAACAGGGCAGTGGGTAAAACGTATAAAACACAGTGTGAGGGTAATACAGTTTTTTGCACCAGGCAACATTTAGACAGTTAAAATGTTTGAATGGTGCAGTCCTTTAACACTTACAACAACAGAACTTACTGTGCTTATGTAATATTCCATGTCTCTCTTACAGGGGTCTGCATCCAGTTTCTGATGAGGAAGTTATTGCCATGTACGAAGGTTGTCACGTACCTCTAGAGAACATGAGCGACTTCTATGGCAAGGTGATGAGCACTTCAACACTTATTAATGTAGTACGTAATGTGGTGTTAAGACAGAAACAACAGCATCTAATCATGTGTGTTACTGTCCTGCAGAGTTCACATGGGCACACCATGAAACAGTTCATGGATATATTCTCCCTACCTGAGATGACCCTGCTGTCCTGTGTCAATGACTTCTTCATGAGGCACAACATTGACTATGAGCCAGTTCACCTATACAAAGATGTAAAGGTGAACTCTCTTCTTATTATACTCTCATACCCTTATTCTTTATTGTTTAGGGAAAGTGATTAACATGAATGTTATGCATATACGTGTTTGAAGTTTGCCTTTATACTCCAGCCGTTCAGTGTCGCTTTATTTTAGTTCTAAAAACTGGTGTCTAATTTTAGTCGAGCAAGCCGGCCTCCAGCCGTCTCAGTCTGCTTTATGGTGGCTCTGCTACTTCAGAGGGAGAGGGAGGGGTGAGAAATCAACCCTGTGTCCCCCCTTTCAGGGCAGCTGTTGCACTGGTCCTGTCTCTACTTTGAGTCACTGAAATTAAAAAGCGCTCACACTGCTTCATGAGTGCCTGGAACATCTTTTCAAGGGGCACTCTCTTCTCCTTTTTCTTACCAAGCCTGATTCATCATTCAGTATCAATCCTGTCATTTTTAATTGTATTTTTTTCAAGAACTTATTTTCCTTTGACATAAAACAGTCTTTGTATATGACACATTCCCTTAAGTTTCCCCATGCTCTCTTCAGTCATTAAGTGATTCACAAGATACACTGTTGAAAATGTGGTGGAAAGTTTCTCTTGTTTCACCAAAATGATTAAACTCCATAGTCTGCTTTCTTGAAGTTTAATTTGAATTCAAAGATGAACTTTGTTTATTTTTCCAATCATCCGTTTAAATACAGAACAAAGTGTTGCTAGGAGATCTGACTGATTTTCTGACTGACAGGTGTTTACTTTTTTGTCTTTACAGGAAGCCATTCGAGATGTTCATGTCAAGGGCATCATGTACCGAGCTGTGGAGGCAGATATTGGTAATGCTCTTTGATTCATTTAACTCTGTTGGAACTAATGATGATGAGGAAACAGTGATATGGCCACAACTGAGTTGTTGCCAAGACATGAAAAACTGATCTGGAAATAATGAGGCTGTGATATGAAAACAAAAAGTGGTGTTTTCACTCAAATTATATCAATACCACTCACCCCGCACATTTTTCCCTTCCCTTTCCCTGCCTCACTCTGTTATTCTTTCTGGTTCCTTAGGGAAATACATTTGCTATGGTGAGCAAAGCCACGCTGTGCTGAAGAAACTATCAGAGCATGGAAAAAAGATGTTCCTCATTACCAATAGCCCCTTTGACTTTGTGTAAGTGGGAGCAAACAGAGGGCAAGTTTTTGATTCAAATCATTGCACACTGGTCTACAAATATTTGATAGGTGTCACAGCATAATGCTCCCAACTTCTATGGATGGGCAGAAAAACACACACATTAAAAGGCTTTATGTCTTTCCATTCATTGTAAGTCACTGACTGTGATTCCTTTTTGCACAGTCTTTGATGTAATATGTTGCTGTTATGTTAAGTCATCACAGCAACAAAAAAATGCAACAGCCAAATTTAAAACAACATGGAAGTTCCATTGAGTTTTGTCACAGTGTTGTAGCAAAAGATAGACATAGTGTTGCTGGTGGTTGCATCACCATTTCTCTGTACTGTGCTGTCAGCTCAAGTGTGTGAAATTGAGTGTTAAGATATTACTGACAAAATAACAGCTTGAATCTTTGTCTTCCTCAGGGACCGAGGAATGAGCTACATTGTGGGGAAGGACTGGAGGGATCTGTTTGATGTTGTCATCGTACAGGCCGACAAACCTGGTTTCTTCAATGACAGGAGAAAGTAAGTTTGTTGCAGCTGTGGCCACTGTTCATACTAAGTTCATCCAATGCCTGTTGTACTCCAGCAGAGGTCTCACTGGATCACACAGACCTGTAATCACCAGTAGACCTTCTGCACTATTTGAAAAAGAAAGTGGATAGATGAATGTGTAATTTAGAGTTTGTCAAGTCAAGTCAAGTCAACTTTATTGTCAAATGTACTACATGTTGAACACACAGCACAGATGAAATTGCAGTCCTCTCAGACCCAACGGTGCAAAGTAAGCAGACCTAAACAAAAACTACCTTAAAAATTCTTAATTTACACAATAAAATAGAATAAAATAAAATAGAATAAAATAAAAATAAGATAAAGTAAAAATAAGATAAGGTAACATAAGGTAACAATATATACAATATATATACAGTATGTACAGGATAGGTTTGTTGATATTACAAGAAATTTTTTTTGACCAGACCCTTCAGGCGAGTGACAGACAAAGGTGCGCTGCTGTGGGACAGGATTCACAAGTTGGAAAAGGGACAGATATACAAACAGGTGAGATGACAGGAAATGATCATGTCGTGCTAGCCAGTTATTTCAGATTACACCTGCACACCACCTAAACAACAGATAAATGTCTTTTTTGTCTGTAGGGAAACCTTTACGAGTTCCTGCGACTCACTGGCTGGAGAGGATCCAAAGTGCTCTACTTCGGTGATCACATCTACAGCGACTTGGCAGTAAGCAGTACCCAGACATATACACAACAAAGACCTAATTGCAACTACACAAAACAGCATGGTATGATATAATTAATGATATTAAGATTACAGAAGGGAGTGCTGTTTTAGTTATTTTTTTAAATAATTTAAATAGAATAAAAGAATCCAAATTTATATTTTTAATTTTTTACTCTGATCCATTTCAGACACTGTGTCTCATAGTGTTTTGTGTTTTGAAATATGGTTTCAAGATTAGGTCTCTTGAATCATAGCGATTCCTTGTGTTTCTGTTGCTTCATTATTCCATGCATGATGACACAGACCTTCGGCCAAGCATGTAATTTTGTTGATAGACAATCCATGCTGTATACACTGTTTTGCAGCTGAAGACTGGTCTTTGTTCTGCAGGATCTAACACTGAAACATGGCTGGAGGACGGGTGCCATCATCCCTGAGCTTAGGAAAGAGATCAAGATTATGAACACGGAGCAGTATGCGCATATGATGACCTGGTTACAGGCACTGACTGGACTTATTGAACAGATGCAGGTCAAGAACCTAACAACACCTTTTGTGTTAGATCTTTCTTGCAGCATTTTTTCTCTCTGCCTCTAAGCGCAAATCTTTGTGCTTAACTCCTGTGCGTTGCTCCCAAACAGGTCCACAGGGACCCGCCATCTCAAGCTGTTGTTGAGGAGTGGATCCAAGAAAGAGAAGCCATGAGGTAATGCAGATGATTACTTCATTTGAACTAAGCTCTTCCAAAACTGATCTACCCATGTGCCTGAGTATGAATGTGTTTATATTGCAGGCCACAGACGAAGGACATCTTCAACGCACAGTTCGGGAGTCTTTTCCGAACATACCACAACCCCACTTACTTCTCACGCCGACTGTCGCGCTTCGCTGACATCTACATGGCCTCCATCAGCTGTCTCCTCAACTACGACTTCCAGCACACCTTTTTCCCCCGCCGTACTCCCTTGCAGCACGAGTCCCCCTTCTGGCCTGAGAACAACTCTGCTAACTCCACACAGCTCCGTGAGACCAAAGCAGGGTCTGATTAGATTAGAGAGAGGGCAAGTGATTGTTCAGACTGACCGATCTCCATTGCTCATTTAAATTTAATCCTTTTCCCAAGTTTTAAGTTATGGCATTTTAGAGGTTGCATGCCACATTTGAAATCATGTATAACTGGTAACAATTATATAAATTGTTGATGTTTATAAAGCTTTAAACTGCCAAATAATTCAGTGGATTTTTCAAGCCAAATGCCCTGTGACATAATCAGCTGTTTGAGCATTGAATTGGAAAAATGCATACTGTATTTGGACCTGTAATGGGAAACCTGAAAGCACTGATTGGTTTGGGTTTGCATGCCTGGGTGTGTCTTTGTATGAGAGGCATGTAGTGTAACATTGAACTAGAATTATGCATTGACGCTGTTTAAACAGCAGGGGGCAGTCACATCAAGTCCACAGTAGATCCCTGTATGAAATACTCGTTCTGGTAGAGACAGAGATTACGATTACGAAATATTCATATGCGTCATTTACATCACAAACGACGTGGCCTTAAAGCCATACCGTTGCGGCCTGTAGGAACACAGCCCCCCCCCCATCTCATCTGATTGTAGAGTGCGAGCTGCTTCACGAGCATCCCTGGGGAAGCCACACAGTGTGTGTGCATGTGTTGACAAATCCGGTGTCGGAGGTGGAGAAAAAAACGACCGAGACAGTGATGGAACACAAACCGATCTCGGACCGGTGTTGTAGAATTGTCCAACCCCCCACCAGAATCTCATTCCCCTAGTCAGAGTTCCAGGGGGAGTCGGAGTTCGTTGAAGCTCATGCCTGGTCTCCATGCTCCTCTAACCCGCACACGAGCCCGGCCAGCCTCCCTCCTACAGCTCCGGGGCTCCATCAACAGATTCACGTAGGCTACTGTGCTTCTCCAGGGATGATCACACAGTATTTACAACGCAGGTAGCAGACAGTTGCCCTGGTCAACCAGAGTAGTACTAGTTTAAATCTCAGTGTTGCTTTAATCGGTTGTTCATACTGCTGTGTAGCCTACTGTATACTTTTCGAATAGCCTAATATAACCTACAGTAATCAAGAGTTTTAGTTTTGCCAGTTAGTTAAATGCCTGTTGAGCTGAACAATCTCATATACATTGCACTTTGATTGTCAGATAATATTTTTGTATTCATTTTTTTTTTTTTTTTTTTACAAAACACAGCCTGTATTTCTCATTTTAGCAGGTAAGACATGGTAATACCTGTCAGAAGAAGAGCAGTATGGGTACAATGAGCGTGGTTGTAGCAGGTGTCTGTGGCGTTGTTGCTTTTTGCAGAAAATGTGTGAAATGTTAGAGTGGAGGCTGCAGATGGAATATATTTATATACAAGCTGAAATCTAGTTTTTTCACTATGAAATAGGAAAAAGGGAATTCTTTAATAGCAGTGGCCACAATCAAGACCTCATAGCGTCTTAATTTGCCCCAGTAGTTTTAAATTTGCCTTGTTAATGTGTATTGTTATTTCACTATTTATTAAAATGTAAATGGCTCAGTGGTCTCAGCCCAATGCTTATCTCATTATGAAGCATCATCGGACTTGAGCAGAATGTGCAGATATCTGTGTTTATTGAACATGTGGTTTACTTGTGCACTGTAGTAGGCTAATTCTACATTTACCATGAGCCCTATGTCCAACAACAAATGAAATGTTGCATGACTAGAAAATTAAGTTTGAGGACTAATTAATCCCCTGATAATAACCCTTCAACTTTCCAATTACCATTAGCCGCAGGCTTGTTGGGATTACTCCTTCCAAATCCTGTTACGGACCAATTTCCTATATTGAATTTAGGGCTTTCTCCACCGGCCCAGATGCTCAAACTTGCAAGCAGGAAAAAGCCAAGTGATTCGACAGGGATCAGAAATGATAAGAGCGATGACAACGTGTCCTGAACTGAGCACGGTGTCGTTGGCTTCAGTCTCTGGCGTCAAGGCACCATGGACAGCAACATCACAACGCAGTGGAACTCCGGCTCTCACCCTCCACCTATTCCTGCCACCATGGAGACCGTGGCACCCACTGTCTTCCCTCGGGTGGGCTACAGTATACTTTCTTTCCTCATGTTCCTCAGCACAGTCTTATCAGTTTTCAACAATGGGCTCGTTATAACTGTGATGCTGAGGAATACTTCTCTCCTCCATCCTATGAACGTTTTCATCCTCAGCCTGGCTGTGTCTGACCTGATGATAGGCCTGTGCGGCTCACTGGTGGTTACCATCACTAACTACCAAGGCTCTTTCTTTCTTGGCCACACGGCCTGTGTGTTTCAAGGATTTGCTGTCAATTATTTTGGTAAGTGACAATCTGAGACAAGTCTATAACACCATTCACACTATTGTTCACACTATTGTTCACACCAGATTCTAAAAAAATATGTTATATGTTAAATCTTGATTTTGGAAGAAGCCAGCTGTACTACAGAGTACACTAGCTTTCAGTAACATTTCAAGATCTTCTGTGAAAGGAGTTTACCCAGTTGCTATAGAGATTCTGGAGATTCTGTTTGGACTTGGAGCTGAGTCGATTTATTTATTTTATATTTTCTTGCTTTCCCAGGCTTGGTTTCTCTCTGCACTCTGACTCTGCTTGCCTATGAGCGCTACAATGTAGTGTGTAAACCAAGAGCTGGTTTGAAATTGAGCATGCGGAGGAGCATCATTGGCCTTCTGTTTGTCTGGGTCTTCTGCTTGTTTTGGGCTGTGACTCCTTTATTTGGCTGGAGCTCGTATGGACCCGAGGGAGTCCAGACCTCATGCTCTCTGGCCTGGGAAGAGAGATCATGGAGCAACTACAGCTATCTCATCCTTTACACGCTCCTCTGCTTCATTTTCCCAGTTGCAGTGATCATCTACTGTTACTCCAAAGTGCTTACGTCTATGAACAAGGTGGGTTCAGTATGCCTTTTCATCATATAAATAGAATCACATAGTATGAATAGTATCCTATTCATACGTTTACACCATTAAAACAACACTGAAAACTTCAACCTCTGTCTCCATCTGTTTGTAATCTACCACCTACAGACTAAAACAGCTTATTAGCTTTTAATGGAGATCATATTTGTTTTCCACCCACAGCTGAACAGGAGTGTGGAGTTACAGGGTGGGCGCTCCAGCCAAAAGGAGAACGATCATGCCATCAGTATGGTGCTGGCCATGATAATAGCTTTTTTTGTTTGCTGGTTGCCCTACACGGCATTATCAGTGGTGGTAGTTGTGGATCCAGAGCTCTACATCCCTCCACTGGTTGCAACTATGCCTATGTATTTTGCCAAGACCAGCCCTGTCTATAATCCGATCATCTACTTCCTCTCCAACAAACAGGTAAGCAGCTGAAGTCCTTATCTACTGTGAATGTGAACAAATATAATCGGCACAATATATACAGATTTGCATGTGTTAATGTCTGGAAAAAAGACTCATGTGTCTCATGACAGTGTGAATATGTGTTTGTATGTTCAACAGTTTCGTGATTCTGCTCTGGAGGTGTTGTCGTGTGGCCACTACATCCCCCATGGGCCCCCAACTGTCAGCATCAACATGTGCAAGTTGAGTAGGGGAAGCCAACTGACTTCCTTAAGCAGGGGTGTCAGCACACACAGCAAGGTGCTGCCTCTGTAACTTATCCCCAGCAAAAACAAACAAGTTTACTGGAGGACACATCTGCAGACTGGTGCAATTCAGAGACATCATGATTGTAACTAGATGAGAACACAGACCTACAGCTGATATTCAGAAGGTGGACAAAGCAACTGGAAAACCATAGTATATGCAGTTATGCAATCCAATCCAATACCACTGAAAAAGTTATTTTGTTCATCTTTTGTTTTGTTTAATCTCTTTTTGAGAGAAAGGGCTCTAATTTCACAGACCAGGCACAGGCCAGGTTCAACGGGGCAACAGGGCGTGTCCAGGCGCACTTTGCGATTTTCTTGCGCTGCGCACCCTGGTGCAGTTACTCCTCTTTCCCACCTCCGTCCCTCCTACCAACTCAAGTGGCAAAGAGGGAGGGGAGAAGGCATGAGTGGGTTTAACTTAGCCGACTCAGATCTCCACCAATCAAAAGAGCTCCTCTCCTCACCCTTAAAGTAGAAGTTCCGTTTTTTGCAACCTGGACCTTATTTCTAGCATAAAATACGTTCATTTACTCACCAGAACAACTTTGGTGTAACTTGGAGTCCTTCGGAAGATATTTAGATCCACTCGCGATCTACTTATATCCATATAACAAGAGTTGTTGGGGCAACGATGCAGCGTCTAAATAAGACATTATCTGCTGTGAAACTCCTTCACTCCTTCCACTGACCTACGACCTCGATGACGTCACTTCCGTGCCACTGCTGAAGTCGTAGGTCAGTGAAAAGCCGTGTAAAAAACCCCGGGTGACAATAACAACACAACTCCGAGCCGCTCCAAGCTCACAGGGGAATAGTGCTGGTGATTCATAACAACATATTGGTGAAATGAAGGAGTTTCACGGCAGATAATGTCTTATTTAGACGCTGCATCGTTGCCCCAACAACTCCCGTTATATGGATATACGTAGATCACGAGTG
>OMNW01008645.1:15029-28137 GCA_900303245.1 Selene dorsalis
ACTCTATACTATCCCTTACTTAACCGATAGTATTAATCGGTCAAAGTTCTTGTTTTGGGTTAACAGTTTAATAGTTATTTGTGTGTATCCCTTATAGACACCAGGTGTAAGACACATTCTGATTTTCTTTAACCGATAACCGACGCTCGTTAACTTGTTATCATTTATAACCGTTAAAGATGCTCTGGGTGTCTGTGACTAGACTTGCGCCGATCGGCAACCCGGTCCTCCATCCTGAGAGGATGATCAGCAATGTTTTGTTTTGGCCATTATAAAACACATACTCTGCTACAGCTATACAGTGCCACATCCACTGTGCTCTGGCTCAGCTGACCAGCGCTCACACACTCTGTCCTTTATTTTATTTTATTTTTTTTTGTGGCACATCCTTACAGGTGACGCACATGCAGACGTCCTTCTAAGTTCGTTGTCTGACCTTCCTTCATGGGGACAGCGCTGCATAACTGGCACATACTGTAGGCTAAGCACTCCTGCATAATTTTTTGCTGCTAACAGACTGTTGTAAAGTATACCACACCTTTGGCACCTTTGATCAGAGGAGCACAGCGGAAAAGGGGTTTAAGAGGAACTATGCAGGTTATTTGACTTATGGGTCATTTTTACCTTAAGTAAACAGCTTCAGAGTAACTGAGATGGTTAAATAAATGACTTGTTACTAGGGAGACTGGAGGCTCTCTGTCTTCCATGTAGCGTCTCTTGGCCGAAAACCAACCTTGCAAGATCAGAGCATCCGCCTCGGTGTCCAGCTCTTGTCTTGGCGGCACCGTGACACAAACACGCCTCGTAGGCCGCAATATCTTGTTTATGACAGATAAGACTACACTATACACACATCATAATGTGTAATAAGCGGGATAATGTAGAGTGAGCCTGGTCTTTGTGAAGAAATAAACCTCGACAGAATAAATGGAACCGAATGGAACGCCAACAGGAAGTAGAGTGAAGCGGCTCACTCGATAGGATCCCTTACTTAACCAATAGTATTAATTGGTCAAAGTTCTTGTTTTGGGTTAACGGTTTAACAGCTAAACGTGTGCATCCCTTATAGACACACACACACGCACACACATATATATATACACACATATGTTCCATGTATAACAAACACTATACACAGATCTTCACATGTTTTCTAACGACTTAATGTAGAGGAAACACAAAGCTAAATCAACTTCTCTACACCATTTACAAACAGGAGGAAACAGCTGGAGTAGGTTCAGAGGGCAGGACTCACCTGACCACTTTGCAGTCCTTACAGGTAACATGGAGCTGGAACATATCTCGACACTCCACGCTCTCTATGAGCTGAAGAGGGACCTGCAGAGTGACAGAGAGGAAACATCAACTCTTCATACAGAGACATTAAAGCCTATACCCAACATACACCATCCAAACCCATGCAGTCAGTACAGGAAGTGTGGTAGACTGCACCTAACAAATCATTAGGAGGATTAATGATGGACAACACAGTAAAATGCCTTCATGCTAAGAATCAGCCATATCCAAATTCATATATTTTATTTTTAACCAAACCCCTTCAGCCACATAGTGCTAAAAGTACACAGGTCAGAAATGACTTGCCCAGGTGCATTTCCATTAATTTTTCATATCACATCTCATCTCCCGAGCCCTGTTAATATAAATAATCTTCTTAAGTTTGCATATGGGAGGACAAAAACATTCAATACTGGATCCTGAAGAGCTTGTATCTGCTTTTCTTTTTGGGCCCAGAGCCACTGTCTTATCTTTTATAGGCAAACTACATGCAAAGTGCAGAACTGTCACATGCATGTGACTTAAGAGCATATTTTGAATACTGCAGGGAAATACCTGTGCTGCTTTTGACTAAGCTCAGTTAATTGGGTACAGTAAGAGCACTTTCCAGCAGCGCAGTGGGCTTTCATAAAAAAGGTGTGGCTCAAACAGCCGTTCACACAGACCAGGACCATGCACGACGATCGACATCCAGTCACCAGCAGGTCAAGCTCCCAATACATTAGTGTGATGACAGTATTACTGCCTGATAGAGATTTTCTTCATGTGTTAAAGGATTGACAGCTTGAATGCTTTGTACAGACAGACACCCTCCCCCGGCACGTATTTTTTCATCACGTTAATCCGGCACCTGGTGTTAAATGGGGTGAACAAGCAGGATTCTACTCCTCTGGCATCAGCTGGGTAACAGACAGGCACAAACAAATTACACACACAAAAGATACAGTCCGCCACTCCACACCGTGCTGCTCCGCTGGGTACTTACTGACACCTCACAACAACAACTCTACCCAAAACAAAACAGAGAGAACAACAATGAACATGATGCATGTCGAGTTGGAAATACTTTCTGTTTGCGCGGGGGCTGCTGATGCAATATATTCCGGATGTTAGAGCATCCTGCTGCTCCAACTTAATTCCTGCCCTCTAATCTACATCCCTAATCTGGCCACCATCAAAATTCCTGAGCTGCTTGTTAACAGCCTCTCGCTCTTTTCCAGCACCTCCCACCCCTGGTTTGTGAGCTCTGACAACTCCATGTGATGCAAATAACTTGTCAACACGTCCAAATATGTGTGAGGAGAACGCTGGCACTGTCTGATGTGAGCACAGAGACCCCGGTTTGTGTGCCAGGAACCGGAGGCTCATTGACGTTCCAATTAAGGCCAGCTACACGTGACGGGGCGGCAAGTAGCAAAAGGAAACACCGATGGATGCACGCACCGGAACCACAGAATGACCAGTTCACTTTTTTTCTACCGCTGATATCATACATGAGCTTTGGTTACATGCCAAAGGTCCCAAATTTGAATTTTGCTTAACTCAAGCGGCCACGCGAGAACTCTGTTTACCCCTGAATATTCCTACTTACGTTTTTAAAACATTTCATAAATACATACTTTTACTTTCTAAAAGACTAAGCAGGTATTAACAGGTCTATAATGTGCAGTGCAGAGTGTTTTCAGCAGCAGGGCAGTGTATGTGGGACTGACTCTAAATACACAACAGTAGACATATTGATTGATTAATGAATGACATATCAGTGTCTCGCTCAACAGACAATCCTCAAGATGATCAATTTATCTTTGTTTTAGACAACAAACAAACAGAAGAGAAGCAGACATATCCATTACAATTATATTAATGACTGTTACCTGCACTTGTATTTGTGATGATAATGTTTAAGAGAAGGAAATGAAACAAACAGAAGTGTCTTCCTGCAGCACATGATTTGTCATTGCACAACTTTCCTGCTCTCATATCTGCACCAGACCAGTGTGATTGTATATTCTTTTAAGGAGCAATTACAAAACAATTTCATTATAAGTTTTTACCTAAAATGTTTCATTTCTGAGGAAAAAACATTCAAAGATTTGCGGTTGGGCAGATGATGAGATTCTCACTGCATATAACAGAGCATAGTTCTTACTACTTGTTCAGTACTGCAACCCTTGAGTCCACAAGATGTTGAATACATATGTACAAATGTATAGGATATTTATTTCTATTTGTTGTTCATGTGTTGCAATAAGGGAAATTTATTGGAACTAGTCTCACAACAGAAGATAAGAACTGTTTAAAACAAGAAAACATTTCAGTGGATCTTCACTAAAGGTACATGAGATTGTTTTTTAGGAAGTGGCCACACTTTCTCACAAACCTCGTCTCTCTGAAAAGGGACTGTGAGAGAGAGGGCGCCACTATTATGGATCCCCTCTGGAATCACTAGAACCATGGCAACAACAAGTGTGGAGAGAAAGCAATGCGGGCGGGTGAGTGTAGAAACTGAAGTGATGAAGAGTCACGCGGCACTGCTGCCAGTGCAGATCAACTCTCAATGGTGTGGTCACCACAGTGCTGGCACAATGGCCCCAGCTCTGCCCATTCACAAAACATTAATAGATTCACACGGCCTCCAGTGGAGACAATGGAGCTCATTCTCCAGTTATTTCGAGCGGTGTGAAAGAGATTGTCTGGTCTTGAAGCTTATCAGTCACTTTTCAAAGATACTTACGTTGACAACTGATTCTTTGAACTTGATGTGTAGGCGGTAGTTGGACATTGCGATGATGGCATCCTCTGCTCTCCCCACATACTCTGTGAACTCCCCATGCAGCTCAGGAAAGGGCACCTAGCAACACCGGGTGATAAAAGATGTCAAACTAACTACAGAGTTACAAATTTACAAAAATTGGCAGTGATGAGATTGGTATTTCACTAGACTATTTTGCAACTTGTATCAACATGCTGAGCATTTTTACTACACCCAGGTCGAATATAGTATTTCACTCCGGCAGGTGATCTGAGTCATACTACAATCTCTCCTTTTGCACAACAAATCCCATTAATAACTGGGTGAACTGTGTAAAGAACACAGGAGCTCAACCACCTTTCTGATTTGTTTTCTTTGGTCAGGTCTTCTACACACAAAAATGGCTGTTTCCATGGGCAGCAGTCACTGTGATGCACATTACCAACTGATGAAATGGAAACTTTCCAAGTTACACAACTACCACTTTAAATACCAGTCGGCAGCTGAATGAACGTACCAGCACTAAAGAGAAGACAACAGAACTAGATAACCTGGAATGACCAGTTAGCTAACAGCCAGCATTGACCTGCAGCTTCTCTAAGCAATTCTCATCATGATTTTATATTCAAAATTTTATTTCTAGTTCATTTAAAGGGATTCAGAATCAGACCTCACTTGACTTTTGACACTATATAAAAGCGAAAGGAAGTCATGTGAATCCGGGTGGTTATGTAACTGACTGGGTCACATATTTACACATAACTGTCAGCGCAGAGATAAGCAGTGAGGCCAGCCACTTCCTCACCTGCATGTTTTCCTCCTCCAGGACGGGGGACTTCTTGGGGAAGATCTGATTGGCCTGGATACACTCCAAGCTATGCTGCCCCTCCTCCTCCTGCAGAGAAAAGGCCCATTAACTATTTACTGAGCTTGAGTCACACACTCGCGTACAGTAGTACAAGCATTCACAGCTTTGCCCACCAGGCTGCTTTGCAGACATTACCTGAGGGATTTAAAGGTGCACAAGACCACCATGGTAGTAGTTTTTTGGAGAAAGGTTGTGTTAGTTTCAGTGACTTGTTTTTTCCCCTGCCACAACACCATCCGATTGGCTCTTATATTATTTGGAAATAGTAGAAGTGTCACAAGCCCGATCGTGAGAGAGATGATTTAAAGAAGACCTGACAGGGCAGCATTTACTGGTGTGTGTGACCGTCTTATCTTTCCCAACCACACGGTAATACGTAATTTACCATTATCAGCCCTTGTACCACGAGCAATGGTATTAAAAATGGCAATAACATGCAGTTCTTCATAACTGCAAATAGACATAGTAAATTATCTACAACACATTGAAAAAACATCACAGTTTTTCCTAATTCTTAGAAGAAATTTTCATTAGCCATCTGTAGGCTTTCTTGGGGACCAAATGTTTGAGGTCACTGTAGTCTTGTCCAGGATGAACTCATTTCACAAAGGATGCCTATCAGTGGGGACTGCCAGACACAGATACACAAGCAGAGTCAGGGATTTCTCCTCAAGGGCAAACTGCGGGAAAAAATGTCTGGCCTTGTGGTGACAGAGATGGACACGAATCTATGGCCCATGTTTGGTCAGGAACAGAATTTAGTCTGAACACTGTACAAAGAAAGATTAAGGTAGTCGAAAGAGATAGCAGATAACGGACAGTGGCAGCACATCCTGTGGGATGCTGGCTCAGCATTAGCCGAGCTGACACACAGTCGCCACGGCTAGAGGAGCAGTGTGCTGAGGCCAGCCAGGGGGCAGCCACCATGCAGCAGCATGCCAGGATCGAAAAACAAAAAAAAACTCACACCCAATCCACATGTTATGTCACAATGCAACAGTAAAACACAACTTTCTGCAATGAAAGGTGAAAGCTGTCCTGCCTAGGCAGCAGCCTTGGAAGACCTCTGACACTGTTACAGCTGGTGTGACTGAGTGCTTCCTGGTAAACAGGCCTGATTAATAGTGAAAATCAATGGAGAGTTTCCGATTCTGCAGACTGCAAACAGGACACCAGACTGACAGCAGCTACTCTCCAGAGCATATATAAAGTGATGGCACTTTACCATGGCCCCTGTGAAGGAGTGTGGGTCACCCAACGAGGAACTCCGGCCCGGACCAGTCTGTACAAGAACACAAATAGTTGATTGGTAATTCTGACAGAATGCATGTAAATTATAGATGTAATCTTTGAGACATTATAAAACACTTGTTAACCACACAATTTAAAACTAAGATCGACTTTTGCGTCCTCCAGCCTGAGGTGAGATATCAGAAATTGTGTGCATTCATTACCGTTGAGTAGAGAGCAACATTTTTAGACACAGAATTCATAATCAAAAGATTATCAAATTATTGTCAAAGAATTCTGTTATAGTCTAGTAGCCAGAACTGATCTTAGGTCAGTAAAGGATATTATTAAACTGATTCTTGTTAACAAAACTTATATTGGAGAGGGTCAACAATATTAATGACCTTTCTTTAAATTCACTTCAATAGGTCTTCAGGGTTTAGCAGTTCCAATCAGTGGATGCCCATTTTATCAGACCAAACATCAGTATGCTTAAAACTTGATGTCTTTCAGTTTTAAGAATTAAATAATTGATCTGGGCGATGGACGAGGCTGTGTTGTATATTTCAAATTACAAGTTTATACGGGCATCCCTGTGGCTGAGGGATTTAAAGCACCAACCAGGAAACCTCAATCTTTAATGTCCCATTTCAGCTCCAGGCAGAGACATTTGATGAATATGATTCCCCATCTCTCTACTGTTCACTCTCATGTAATGCCCAAAAATATACTTAAATGATAGGCCTGTTAATCACTTAAATATTGTAATTCAGTTTTTTTCCCTCCAAATGCTCACATTAAGAGGAAATGCTGAGTCAAATGTATCATCACTCAAATGATAAAACACACTAGCATCTCATTTTTCTACATTAATTTTCAGTACCTGTGTTGGACTTTTGAGGAAACTCACAAGAAAAACAACATGTGACTGTGATGTAAACATGAGGATTTTGAAATGCCTTCTCAGGGAATGTGTCTAGGCAACAACAACTAAGTGAAGCCTGTATTTGACCACGAGACTGTGAGCCCCATTTAGTCATGTTCAAAATGTTCGATAGAAAATCTATTGTACATGAAATGGCACTGTAATGTAGACTTGGCCAGTGACAGCTGGCCTATGGCTTGAGTAAAGCTTATAGTCAATTAGTTCCATTACATTTAGTAAAGAGGGACTAATGTACTGGCGGCCACACAGTCAAAGAAAAAATGGACATGCCTAAAAATGTCATATAAAAATAGTAATGCAACACATCATTTAGACTCACCACAGACTATCAGTAATGGACGATGAACAGTCCTGGTGATCCTGTTTGGGAACTCACACGTAAGGCATGGAAATCTGTGGAATTTAAGGCAAACATGCAAGTGAAAAATGAGCAAATGCTTTTCCTTATAAACATGTCTCTATTTTACAAACAGCTGACTTTTTCACTAAGACATTCAAGCTACAGAAGCTCTTTTGATTCCCTGGCAAATATAGCTGTACTGGTGGTCACAGTGGCTTGCATGTGAGCTCAGAGATACCACTTAAACTCAGTAGTGGAATGGAAAAAAGGGCAGCTGGATCTTAAAGGACTACACAGTCTCACCAGCAGAAAGACATGGTTCAGTCATGTGGCGTGATCATCTAATGTTCACCTTGAGAAATATACCGTAAATCATTTTAAACCGAAACCTCTGCTGCCACATTTGGTGGTTAATATGAGCCATTAGAAGGGATGGCAGGTCAAACTAGCCAGCAATGGCTGGTTACCTGCCCAAAAATTTGGTTGGGCACACAGACATGGCAGAGATATTTCACAGCACTTTGCTAGTAGTGAGTGGTATTAATTTTTGCTAAGTGTACAGTCGATATGTGAATATGTCATTCATCAAGAACACAAGCAGATCACGTTTTTGTTTGGATGATGTTAAACTATTTTTACCGGGATGGTGTTTGGAAGCATTATTGCCATACATTTCTATTCAAAACAAGGAACCTATGCGAGATCTATCAGAGTACAGGCCCACAAATAGTAGTAAAGGTCAGCTTCTCTTGCAGAGCCTGAAATCTGATCTGAGAAGGTCAGTGAATGAGCTGCTCAGGACCTCAACACACTTTCTCAAACACATTTAAGATGCCGTAGGCCAGAAAGATGACAGAAATCCCACTGCTCCACCTGCAGCAGAGGCCCTGGGTACCGCCTGGTCACAGAGAGGGGCATGAGGCAGCGGGGGGAGGTCATTACCTCACTGGCCGAGGAGTCCGGCTTTTACTGCCTGTGCTACCTGATAAAGCATATCTGCCACACTCACACGGCTCTGTTTACCGCAGCAGGCTCATGACCCGTGGCCACGGCTCAGTCTGGCTCTTAGTTCAGAGTCACACAAGGAAGGCTAAGCCCCTTAGAGCCTTAACGTTACTCCTATCCCGTGACCGGCCACCATGCATCACAGGGGGCAATAATATCGGGCAAATAGCCTCGATCTCTTAACTGTTACCAGCTAGCTTCCGACAGGAAAAGTGGCTGAGAGGATGGCCTGCATGACTGACAGCTAGCCTGGCTGAGTCGGCCGCTGAATAGCAACAGTGAACATAACAGTCACACTAAAGGATTAAGGATCACATAAAAGCATATATGTCGGCTAATGTCGTGTCTGAAAAAATAAGAATTAGCTAGCTGAAAGTTTGGGCCGTGGTTTCACTTTGCCATTAAAACGCCACTGAAAGGACAATAATAATTTTCGGTACCTAGATGAATGTGACGTGGGCAACTCAAAATAAGCTACGGCTATGCGAAACCAGAACCAAAAACACGTCCTACAATGAATGCTGACAAGCTAAAAGCTCAGTAATGTTAACAACTGTGGTCAAACCAACTGAACCGAGCAAAAAGTGAGAATCTACCACGTCAGTTATCCTGGCAGGTTGGTCTGATAAATAACTATTAATGTCAATAGACAAAGGTGGTTACTGCAACTATTCCTTCTCTTCGGGTAACGTTAAGCTAGATTTTCTGCAGCTAGCTAACGTTAATAGTTAATCAAGAATAACACGTCGATAAAGTAATGCTCGCGACCCAGCGCTGTGCCCAGACAGGATATTTCGACTGCAAGCAGCAGACATCAACATTAAATTATAACTAGGGTGCTACTGTATTGCATTCTCGTGGTATTTCGTGTTTGTTATTAGCAGCTGTAACACTGTCCAGTCAGTGTAGCGGCTAGCTAACATTAGCCGGATAAGCTAACGCAGCTCTGTTTTTGTTGTTATGAGATGGAGGGCGGACCCCAAAAAGGAGGCCTCTGTCAAAACACACCAAGGAACGACCACAGCCGGCGGACTCACCAGTCAAATGAGTGAGGAGAAGTAAGGAGCCGAAGATTCATCCGAAGCCCGTGCAATTACTAAGCAGCAAACAAACCTCGGTCAAATAAACATTAGTCATATCCGAGCCGAGGCCAGCTTCACTGCGTCCCTTTCCAGCAGAGAGCCGTCGTCGCCATCGCAGCGAATTCTCCAGCCCAAGAACCTACGTGATCTGTTACGTCATTGCGTCAGGACGGTACTCCGGGCAGGGGAGGGGTCGGATACGCACCACGCGGTACTAGCATGTAAACACTGTGCCGTAGGCTGTCCAAATAACTGATGTAATTACTGAATATAATGGACATGAATGATCGAAAAGCTGCTAATGAATCAAACTGTGAAAACGACTTGGTGTCCCGGAGAGTTAAGGATATAACACGCTGTTTTTGATTTAGTCACAAAACACTCTACAGTACGTTTATGCATTTGTTTTCATGCATTAATCTGCACTGTGTTGATGTAGCAGACCTAGGGTGGTCATACCTCACCATAAAGAAATAAACACACGACACAGCAGGGTCTTAAACAATTATGTATTGAATGATGGCTTACATATGCAACTTCAATTCCAAGACGCTTGGCATACTTTTGTCCACTCTTTAACATTTAACAGCCTGGCATGTGAGGCTTCAGACAGATATTTAAGCCTGCAGGACACTTCTCTTTATTGGCTCACAGCTGACTTGCAAATGAAATATTTTCTATTTGACAAACCCTCAACATCAGATTGCAATATGTTTATCAACTCTGAATGCAATCATTCAAATTTTCGCTGGCCAATTACCTCATTATTTAGTGACAAATGTCAATTACAAAATAAAACCATCTACAGTGTAGGGCTACAAAAAGCTCTGCTTTTTTCTGAACCTGGTGACTAAAAGCCCCACACCCCTCTTAGATCATACATAACCACAAGGCATTTCTCCTGTGAGGATAATGCATGAGGCATACGATATGGCACAAAATAACCTTGATTTAAATATTTTCCTGGAAATAATGCTTACTGTGTCCTTTTTGGGGTTCTGATTTGACTGGATTCATGATGGCTTCGTGAGAGCCAAATTTAACAGCTGCATCATGCATGGACTTCACTAATGTAAAAAGAGTTTAAGTGCTGAGTCAATGTCCCTGTGCAAGAACAACAACACAAAAACGCAGTCTATCCCTTGTCATGTGACCAGAATGGTTTTGCATGCAAAAAAATGAGATGGACTTTACATGAAGAGATAATGGTCTGGCTAAATACATATTTTTTGCAATCATATGCCAATGTTACCATGAAAGACAATGAAATTTCAATGGAAGAAATGTCACTTCTAATCATACAGTATATTATGCACAAAAAATGGTGGTACGAAAACCAGAGAGAGAAAATCTTCAGTGGCTCTGAGAGAAAACAAGAACAGTATTTTAGAGAGAAGTCTACTGATCTCAAAAATGCAACCCATTTAATTAGCCTCATCCTGGAAGTTCCAATCTACACTGTACTTTGACGCATCTGTGTAATGAATTACAAAACAGCAACGACTCTCCACCAAACCATTGCTTTCTGTGAAAGTTGCAATTCCCCATTTTCTTACAACTTCCGCAGGCCGATCTAATATATATTGGAGTCATTCTCTACACCACATAATGTTTATCATAGTCACCACCACTGATGAGAGCAACTGTTTCAGTAAAGCTTTAAAAAGCAAGACTACCCTGAGAGAAGGTCTAAAACGTGGGCAAGCTTGCCAGACCAGAACTGGCTTGAATGGGTTTGGTTTATTAAATCTGTACACTCTATTTCAATATAATCAGCACATTTTGTTCCAAGAATGTAAGATATTTTTTTTAGTAAATGTGTAATATATATCTCTACATAATACAATCCAAGTCCTCTGAACTATGTAGACATGTGCAAGTGTTTACTACCAACTTCAACGATACAGTAAAGGCAAAGACTTGTGGACACTAAGTTAGGATAATGTTGATATTTGAAATTTTCTTGATTCCTCACAATTATCAAAATCTAAGTGCCGTAAGTAGTTCATACACGAGGTATTGAATATCTAGTTAACTGTTCTGAGTATAAAATAGAGGCAAAATACATAAAGAACATCTTGCAAGCATGACAAAGAAACTTCTACAGACACAATACACAAGTGGTCAAAGATAATATGAGGGGATACCTGTAGCTTTTTGTGTCCTTGAATATAGCATAATTACAGATTGAATGTTTTCATGTTGATTCATACGAGAGGTCATACCGTGTGTGTCAAGTGTCAAACTTGGCAACTGTTTTCTTATCCAACTGCCCAGCTGAACACCATCCTAGTACACAGAGCGTTGAGGTGTCTGGTCAAATACACATTATTCGAGCTACAGTACTTGACTGGTTTTGAGGATGTGCACCCAATCAGGTCAGGAGGAGGACAATACACAGGAATTATTATCTGTTCAAACAGCAGCATTTTCTTTGTAAAAGACAGATTTTCACTCCTTAGAACTCGTGTTTGATCTCTGCACGTCTGACACAAGTACTCTCCCTCCACTGATTCAAATAAGCGTGGTAATGTTCATGTATAAGAATGAAACGCATGGTCATAGCATGATGTGCATCAACATAATCTGAGGTAAACCAGGTGTCCTGTGTCTTGGCCCGTTACAGTCTGAGAACCAGTGCCTTTAGAGGGTCAGAGAGGTAAGTCTGAAAGAAATTGTGTAAACTGTGCTCATGTGTAGTGAATGTTTCACTTACTACCAAAAGCACAAGGGCCCTAAACTGTAAACCTCAAGGATTATTCTAAATAAAAAGAAAACAAAACACTAAAAGTACTCTACTTATAAGATTTAACGTTTACTTTTTTCTTATTTTTTGCAGGGTTTTCAACTTTTTTTCTCTTGTTTTCGCTCAAGTATAATCACAGGTGACTAACTACAGAGGATAACAGGGTCAGGTGAGTACCATGCTACATCAGGTTTAGAGAAGGCTATTGCAGACAATTCTATAACATGTACAACCACATTTTATACGTGTGAGTTACAAATATTTCAAAACATATCACCAAGAAACTAAGTACATACAAGATGTTGAATATTTAGAGTCTTAAAGGACTATCCCTCAGTCAGTAATAGGATTTCATGTTACTTGACTTAAACTGTCCAGTCTTACAGACAAAATCTGAAAAATTGCTATTCAAAAAGTAGCAAATTTGGTCAATGTCTCTTTTCAAATAGTTATAGTGCTTTTAATGGCTTAAGACAGGGGTCTTTTTTTAATCTCACCCAGTGGCAATCTACAGAACTTCAGTGTACATTTTATGACACCATAGCTGCAAAAGTCTTCATGTCAAGTCCAAAAGGTAAAACAACAGCTAATGCTGTCACATATATTTCAAAGTAGTATGCATTATCAAAAACAAAAAACAAATACACATTTATAAACCTTTTTTTTTTTCAACTTTTTAGTTCTTGCAATTCAGCCATGTGTTTAGCTCTGTGTTCCTGTTTCCTATGAGTTATCAGTCTGAGAGGACAGGCCTTCAGGAGCCAGGCTCCATTCAAAGTCTTCAGGAAGATTCTATCTGAGTCGCTCCTGTGTGCCACAAGGGTCATCAGGACTAGATACAAG
>OMNW01008645.1:28157-39007 GCA_900303245.1 Selene dorsalis
GGGGGGGGGGGGGGGGGCTTAAAACTCCCATTCCAGTGTTTCTTCTCGATTTGCTGCTCTCTCTAGCCTGTGGATGATGTTATTGAGGTTGGCCATTTTCTCATTGCGTCTCTGAGTGCTTCTGTTAAGTTTGGGGCTTTGGAAGGGAGGGATCTGATTAGGGTCCAGGCTGTGATTGGTGCTCGTTGAGGGCGGGTTCGGCAGCGAGGGTGAGATCGGAGCGGAGGAAGAAGGTACGGGGGACACTGACATCATGAGGCCAGGTGAGGATGCAGCAGAGGGGGAGTTTAGGGAGACTTCCAGACTGCTGCGGCAGGGCTCTGATGAAGCCTTGAAGCTGACCGGATCGACGGGTGACTTTCCTGCGTCTTCCCCCTCGTGCCTGGACTGACTGGCTCTTTGGGGTCCGTCTATGGAGACTGTACCAGTGTAGAGCCCCTGAGCTTGGCTGCTCATCCCCTCTTCGTGCCTCAGGCCCTGGCCAGCCAAGTGGGTCTCGCGACAGCCAGCAATGGAGTCCTCATGCTCGGTTTTCAGCTGTGGGAATTGTACTGCTGTGGAAAAACACTGCACTCTTGACTGTTTGATGGAGCCCTCCTTTCCCTCCTCCCCCTCGTCCTCCCTGTCTACTGCCTCCTGTTTGACATGAGGCAGTGCGGTGTTGGCGTTAAGAGGAAGGCTGGAGTGGATGTGTCCTGAGGGCTTCTGCAGCCTCCTCTCCTCTGCATCAGAGTGGGGGCTCCGCGTCACTGAGGGTGAGTAGCTGTGGTGCTCAGCATCTGTGTCATTGTCTGGCAGACCCTCCATCAGCACCTCCCGTCGCATCCTGGACCTGCACACAAACACCGCTCGTCAGACAGGCACTTGAATGCAAACACTCAACGTCAGGACTTATAAGTTTACTTTTCCTATTTACATTTCAAGCATTCAGCCGCAGCTTAAAGTGCGTGTACAGAAGTAATGAGAACACAAAGGTCACTGGCACTGGCCTGTAATTGTGGAACCAGTTGATGACGGTGTTAGTTTTGAGGTTTAGCTGGGAGGCCAGCATCTCGATGGTGTTCTGAGAGGGGTAGGGCTCCAGCAGGTAGGCCTTCCTCAGGGCTTCCTTCTCCTCGGCTCCCAGCACCACCCGAGGTTTCTTCACCTGGCTGTAGGGGCAGAGGTCCAGCGAGACCAAGGCCGGACTCACACACTCAGAGCGAGTACTTGGTGAGTCGCTGTCCGAGCCAGTGCTCAGCAGCCCGTATCTCCTTTTCAGATAGGCTGGAGAGAAGACAGTGACATCTGGTATGAAGGAGCCACTAAAACACCAACAATTTCTAAAACTAAAAGATATCATTTCTACACTCACCTTTCTTCTCCATCTTCTTCATAGCCCTCAGCTTGTCAACATTGTGAGGATCATTGAGCCACAGCTGCATGCGGACAAACGGCTCCCTGCCCTTCAGGCTCAGTTTGTGCCAAGGTTTGGGCCTGGAGAGCAGGTCTGACACAGAGCCTTGAGTCAGGCCCAGGATGGTTTCTCCAAAAAGACGCTGGCCTATGAAGACACAAATACACTCCATAACAAGATGCCACTCACACACACACATGCATATAATATACTGTAAGTATATGATTAAATTTAGATTAGCATATGGATCTTGGAGTTGTTTTGTTTTCATTTACTTCTGTTATATCATTTTCTAAATTGCATTTTTACAGTTTTTGCACTGTAACACTGTTTTCAAAACTCCTGCTTTTAAAGCATCTGTCAATGAGAATTTGAATGTAGGAGTTGTAACTGTTTTCGTAACAGTTCCACAGTGTGAACTTTGACTCACCTAGGTTGTTGTCTGTTAGCACCTCCTTGACCTTCTTGGTGATGGCATAGGTGTCCAGCTCAGGGGACATGGCCACCAGCTCCTGGATGCCCAGTGGGTTTGTCGGCTGATGCAGGGCCATGAGACTGGGGGTGGTTTTACCCCCCTCTGGATGGGGGGGCAGCCCCAGGCTGAGGCTCTCAGGCTGCTGGTTCTCTTTGCTGCTCTCCAGTGAGAGGCTGACAGGCTCAACCAGAGGACTTGAGTGGCTTTCTGCCGGGCTGGGGGGTGGTGAGGGTGAGGAATGGGCGGTCACTGGGCTTTTATCTGTAGGAGGGAGGCATCACAGAAAATCAGTAAAGCCTGTAGTAGTAGGATTCTTGGAGGTGGAGGTGAGTCTATATGTGTGTGCGTGTGTGTGTGAATGTATGTTATGAACTGCAGCCTTACCCTGAGCATGGCCCTGGTTGGGGGGCTGGTTGAGGCTCTGGCCTAGCTGGTCCAGTAACCACAGTTGCATGCGGATGAAGGGCTCCCTGCCTTTCTGGGTCAGCTTACTCCAGGGTTTTGGCCGGGACAGCATGTCGCTCACACTGCCCTGTGAGAGCCCCAGCACCTGCCAAAAACAGGTTGATATAGTGTGAAATAACATCTACTGAGCTAATATCATTTATCAATTATCATCATCATTGACAAAACAAATTTTGCTCTTGACATGTGGTATGTGATCAGAGGTCAAAATAATCTCCTTTCCTAAGCACTGGATAGAAAGTGTCATGTCTTTGACCAACTTACATAAAACATCTATATGAATCATCAGTGTATATATATAGATCATTTTAGATCTTGTCACAGGAATTAACATAGATGCCCTGATCATTTTAAGCGGTGAGATGGCAGTGTTACCTAAACTAAAGCAGATGAGGAAAGAGGCACTAAGGCTCCTTCCCTTATTAATTTGAAAATTTGACCAGCTCTACATTTGGACTGCTGCTCAGACACTTCTGGTCATTTCGCTCAATCAAGAGACTCTGAGGAAAAAGCAGACTTCTAAACCACAGCCATGGTTACATCGACACATTTCTATCCAACAACCACTAGATGGAAGCAGCACACCACTGATGTTTATGCTGACGACTCGCAGCATTGAAGTTCAACCTGCAGCACAATTTATGCAGGCGAATAAAAACCCATGCATTGATCATCAGCTGATCAACTGATGCAATTTACTGAGAGAATGTATTTGTTAATAGACAACATGCAACCTTTGTTTTGGCAAATGGGTTGTTAGGCTATCTTAATGGTTTTGTTCAATTTCAGATCAGATTTTATTGGTCTATAATGCTCTTAATGGAACCAAGAGAATGTTTTCCAAAAAGAAACCGCAGGCAAGTATTAACAAATATGTCTCCCCTTCAGTGAAAAGGTAAAAGCTGGACAATTAGTACAACAGACAAATTGGAGAGGAGCCTGGGAAAGCATCCACAGGGATTCTCTGGAAAAAAAAAAGCACATTTTCTGATTTAACAGAACCAATAGATAATATACAGCAGGAAGGATGACTGGACATAAAACACAATATTTCCTGATTGGTCATGGTGAATTTTCCCACATTTACAGTGTTAAGTGGAGCATGCGATGTCAGGACAACACATCTGACAACTAATTAGACTGATATTTGAAGTATTTGCTCTTTGTTACAACATTCTGCTGAGAACTAGTTGCAGATGTTCGAACAAAGACATTTCAATACTTATAATGAATCTCACCATCAAACTCACCACAGCAACTAATCACCACTAAATTCCTACAAAGCATTTGGTGCCACAAAGGAAATTCCAGAAGAGATGAGCTGTTGGAAATCTGCTCACAAAAACCACCGCACCACAGGGAGAGATATCTACACGGAGAATGCTGTGTGATGGTAAACATGTGGTCGGCCTCTTCAAGACAGCAGCAACAACTCATCCAGGAAGTCATCAAGGATCAGGAGAGAACATCCAGCTCTCTGCTATCAACACTGTCCAGTGCTGAAGCTCTCCACAATTACAACTTTGTGAAAAAGAGCTTCTAAAGGAGAACAGCAAAGCATTTAGCACCTGGGGGCTTTCAGCATCATGTTCTATGCAGACAACATAAAAAAAAGTGGAACACCTCAGATGACAAAGGTTCTGGTGCACATGACGAAAAGCTAAATATAACATTTCACCCTCGTTTTCTATACAGCTGGGATAACTACCGATCATCTCCCAAGAGTTGGAGGTGGGAAACATGACCTCTGCTCAGTGCCAAACACTTCTAAAAGAGATGAGTCCAGTCATCTGGCCGAGAGCTAATAGATCTGAAAGGCTGAAAACAAAAATTAAACTTTTAGAGTGGCCTTGACTACATCTTGACTTGAACTTAGTAAATCAGTGGTGGGACTGAAGCCGTCGGTGCATAAAAACCCACAAATGTATCTTTCTCTGTAAAGAGCCAGTGATGTGAATCTCTATTATGAAATTATTCCGCGCTTCGGGCTGCAGAAGTGGTGCGACCTGTTATGAGGTTTTTAAAGAGCCAATTACTTTTTCACGTGGGTGATTTGAATGTTTGATGAGGCTACTTTATTTACCGAAATAACTAAAATGTGTTTAGTGTTGACTTAGGTAACCTCCGTCTCATATTTCAGGTTGTTTTAAGATGAAACCATTCCATTGAAACCATTCTACATTCAAACATTGTCAGTGGTGAAATATTTATTATTTATATTATATTACTATTCTTATTATGGTGTGGATCAGTGTTCTCTTATGTCTTGCTGAACAGATTTCCTTGCTGTTTGTTTTGCAGTGTGTGTTAAAGTGAAAGAGCAACATCTGACCTTTTCACCAAAGATCCTCTGACAGATGCCGTTCTTTGCCAGTTTCTCCTTCACCTGCCTGGTCAGCTCGATGGTGTCCACCTCTCTGTACATGTACATCTCATACTGCTCTGGAGTCAGTGGCGGCACGGTGGGCTTGAGGGCACGGGGGATGTAGGCTGGGTAGTAGGATAAACGTCCTGGGCCGGGTCCCGGGGACTCCCCGCTTATCGAGGTGTCCGACTCCACCTTCACCTCCACCGGCCGGCTGAGCCCCAGCTCGTCCTCAGCGGCAGAGGCCTCTTCGCTGTTGGGGAGGCACTCGCCGTTCTCCAGACGGGGCCATGGCCGGGGCAAGGCAGAGGGCCCAGAGGAGGAGGAAGACAAGGAAGGAGAGACGGAATTGAAGGGCCGGGAGCTGCCACCAAGCACCATGACCCCCCGCTCCTGTGACCAGTGCTGATCGAAGTAGGTGCCCGCTTCACCGATCTCTGACTTGACTTTACGAATGATGTTCTGGACGAAGGCCGCTGGAGACAGCACACTGAGGGGAGTTTGGGGGCTGCTGATGGGGTTGGCCATGCACATGTTAACACACCCCCCTTCCTCCTGCTTGATGGAGACAGGTAAAGGTAGGCCCCTGGAGCGCTCCGGGGGCCCCAGACGTTCCACCTGTGCTCCTGAACTGGCAGTCGAGGCCCTCCCGCAGACCTCCATCTCCATCAGGGCCTGCTGCTGGGCCTCCATCTCCCTCCTGGCCTGTTCCAGGATGCTCTTTATGGTTTCATCAGAGCTCGTGCCTGCTCCATTACTGCTTCTGCCTGACGAGCTGCTCAGAGACGACTTGCCATCACCTGAAAGAGTGAGAGCTACATGTTGACACCGATGTACACATCACCGCTCCACTTCGGATGCATTAAGGTTGTCATCAAATGCTTAATAAGTATGGTGAACATCACTGTCATTTAAAAACAAAAAATCAATCAGTATGGCTCTCAGCTATGACTTATGATTCACAGCTCCATCCTCACCTCCCCTCTGGGACTGGATCTCCTTCTTGGCCTGCTCCAGGATATTCCTAATGGCGTCGTCTGACCCAGTTTCAGGAGTTCGGATGCGCGGAGTGATGCTCCCTGCCACAGAGGGTAACAGAAAGAGATAGAGATAGAGCAAGAGGAGAGAGGAGGAGGGGGGGTGAGTGGGATGGTTGATCAGAGAGCAGTTCCAAGGCTTTGCTTTTGACTGGTAGATCAATGGCTGCCTTTGAGCGCGTGCTGTCTGAGGTTGCAGTATACGGGAAGCTCAACTTTCAAAAGCTGTGAATCTAGGGAGAAAACAAAGTTTAAAAGTAACACTACAAACATGGCAGAGGAAGCTGAGAAGAGTCAAGGATGAGGTCCAAGTAGATTAGAAGGTTTAAACGCACACAGGTCCAAGAGCTAAGCCACCAAAACAAGATGGGGTGATTACATCTGCTCAAAAGGGTTACAGATCCATCATAGCTTCATATACTCCCCAATGCCCTAAACACTCTCAGACATTTTTTAAAAAGCAAAATATGATGACACCTGTTTAACCAGGTTAGGTCAACTATTATTCTCAAGACAAAACAAAGGCGAAGGCTCAAGTTTTCCTAAACCGCTGGCTGCTCGTGACCATTGGTTTATATTGATTCAACTTTAACCTACTCTACTTGAAGTCCCAGCGTGGTGATATCCTTTATTTATGTTACTGTCAACAAACACCATGAAAAGACCAAGTCCATTCATTTCTACTAATAGTGTGGTTACATAGAGTTTTAGTTATTGAAAAAATGAAAAACACAATTTTTCTAAAACAACTAGACACAACTGAGTCAAAATGATGCTGATGGAACGTGATGGAACGTGTGTGTTAAAAACGTATTAGAATATCTCCAGTATATCATTCATTTCATCCATCCTGCCATGTACAGGTCATTTCTCTTTGATGGTTTGGGAAGTTTTCTGCTGTAGGTCTGTCACTGTTTGCAGATGGTTGCTGTTGTGCTACTGGACTTCATTGGAGCTCTATTGGGCAGAGAGGAATGAGATGAAACAAGCTTTGGTCACAAACATTTTAAATGTTAGCTATAAACTCATGGTTGGTTTTGATCTATTCGTGGGATTTGTTGACAAAAAGAAACATGTAAAATATCTCCAGCCTTGTGCTTTAACTGTCACTGTAGATGAATGTAGTGGATGAATATGAATGACACTTCACAGATACTTAATTCACACCGGCTTTCAATTCCGAGCCAGTGGTTTAGAAAATGTTGTTGAGAGGGGGACTTGTTTAAAATCTCAACAACTTGCTAACTCATTACTTCTTCCTCTAGGTCTGAGCTGTACAGCTGTGTATTCCCTATCCTGTCACTGTCTCTTCCACTCACCTCTCTGGCGGACCTGGATGGTCCTAAGTGCCAGGATGTTCTGCTCATCAGACAGGAACTGCTTCATTTTAATAAAAGGTTCTTTGCCTTTCACAGTCAGCTTCCTCCAGGGCTTGGGTCTTGCCAGGATCTCGCTGACTGAGCCCTGGGAGAGCCCCAGCACATAGTGGCCAAACACACGCTGGCCAATGTTATGCTTGAGCAGCTGCTCCTTCACCTGGAAGGCGATCTCTGCCGTGTCCAGTTGGTCCTCATCCCCTGCGGTCGAGCTGCCGCTTTCCGACTGGTCGCTGGGCAGGCCGGCATCAACGCTGCCTGCCCCCGCGGACCCTTGATTCGCTGACATGAGGGCAACTTTGGCTGCATAGAGGGCTGTGGGAAAAGCCATGAGGCCCTCCTTTTTAAAGTGTGGGGAAAGCAGCTGCTTGTGAAGGATGTGGTCTCCTGACAGTCGGTCCCCAGAGCAAGGTGACACGGAGAAAGGGCGAGGGAGATCGTGGCTGGAAGAAGAGCTGTCCAGGGTTGGGGGACCTGGGCTGGGGGAGGCACGGCCGTCCACTTGAGAGGAGGACGAGTGGGAGCCGGGCGGTCGGCCCGTCTCTCTTCCAGCATCCTCAGACTGGTCATCATCTGGTGAGAGGAAACACATGCTCATTCTCCAGTCTTGCAAACCCAGACTGCAACATGCAGGCTCAGTTTATGCAAGGAGACTTGACTCGGAAAAACACTGACTCCAGAAATCGATCAAGCCTGACCAGTGAGCACAAAGTAATCAGTGAGCTACGGGGAGTTTTTAGAAGATGACAAAACTCACCACATCTTTAAACTCCAGAAACCTGAGATATAAACTATTTGAACTTGGAGAATGGACTAAACATGAAACATGAAGTTTATTTTACCATTCCTGTGCAAAATCCGAGTCTTTTCCACCAGGTATTTGTGAGATGGAAGAAAGGCCTCTTTATCCAGCAGGAGAGCCTCTGCAGCCTTGGCAGACTCCTACACACACACACACACCCCCACACACACACACACAAGAGCTGTTAATTTTCGATTAATCAATTACAGCAGCTGCAGATAACCTTATAATGGATGACGATCAGTGAGGCATTCAATGGCACTGCTGTAGTTTTTCTTCTCTTAGACTAAGCAAAAAGGAAACTTGTGTGTTGCTGCTGCGTGAATAAGAAGGTGCTGCAGGGGCATGTGTACCTGAGATGTGCCGCCATTTGCCGAGGCTAGCTTCATTACCTTTAGGATACTACAGAAAAAAACAAACATGCAGAGAAAGTCAAGGTTTATTTATTTAATTGACATTTTAGTAAATGAGTTACACATTCAGACTAAAGCAAATTATCACCTGAGTTCAGTTTTAATCTCTTCATAGTCAATCTGGGATTGCAGTTTAGCTTCTAATCTCTGAAATGAAAAAAAGAATAAGAAGGAGCATATTTTATTTTAGATTAAGAAGGGTACTGATAATTATCAGAGCCGCTGAGAACCGAGGGAGTGCTCCTCATGTGCTGTCACTTGTCATGCATCAGAAACTCTCACCTCAATAGCTTCCGTCTTATAGGCCAGCTGGCGTTCCAGCTCCAGGATCTGATTGGATGACGTCTCCTGAACTTCCTGTAGTGTGAACTGCAGCCGCTGAATGTTTTCAAGAAGACGAAGGATTTCACGGTCTTTAGCCAACAAGGCAGCCTCCAACTGGGAGGGCAACACCTCACCCTTCTCGTTCTTCTCCTGTCAGGGTGAGAGGGAGACGTGATGAGGGGTATGACAGAGAAGGAAAAAAGTGATAATGGGAGTGAGCAGGAGAGAAAATGTAAGAGGGCAGCTGGTGAAACACAATCTCTGTAGTGTGGAAAGAATGTGTTGGAGGATTTGACTTGATATGATGCAGTACGGTAAGGTTTTAGATCAAATATCTCAAGACCAATTAACCCTCTAGGGTCTATGATCACGCCAGCGTGATAAGATCACATGTCTTCAAAGCAACGTAAAAACAAAACTAGAGCGCCTGGAGTGCTCCAGTCAACTTCAGTTGAAAGTGCGGTTTTAACACTCTCTCCCAGTTTTATTTGACTATGATAGACCACGTAAAACCGGAGATATGATAATTGGGGGGGGGCGCTCCATTTGTTTTCCATATAGTCAGGAAAAAGTCATCAAATCAGCTGATGAATATACCAGAGATGTCTGACGTGGGGGGGGGTTCTTTTTTCAATTCGGGTTTGATTATTTCTGTGTATTTTTGGGCCCAATGTGTTAATAAAGTAGATTAAAATAAAAAAAATAATAATTATCAGATCATACAGATGAAGTTGTCCTGATAAAAAAGATACCACGCATGGGCATGTCAAACATTTCTTTATGTGGTATATAGAAGCAAAATCAAAAGTATTCAAAAACAAAATAGGCTCAGACCCCTAAGGGTTAAAACCTCAGTGCAGGCTGTGGAATCTGACTTTGTACAGAACGAATGTCTGTCTGCATGAATGTAGGTGATAGTCATCATTCGCAAGTTTCATGAATTTGAACTTTAAAAATCTGAGGAAGAAGATATCATAGAAGTTGACAAATAGGATAGGTCTTAGATAAGTAAATAGAGTTACCAAGGTAACAATAACTTAAATTCTAAAAGTTTCACAAAACAGAAAGCAGGTATCATAGTGGTGGATACGGGTCTTTTACTTCACAAATGTAACATCACCATTTCTATTACAAGTAAAACAGCTTAACCTTAAGAATTGGAAATCAAAATGTACTTAAAATGTAAAGTGACCCCTGTCGGTGTGGTGCGGTGTGGTGTCGTGTGATGTGATGTGATGTGATGCAGAATATGTCTTTTTTATGACTTTTTATAAAGGAGCTGTTTTAACTGTGTTATGGTGGTTTGTTTCTACCATAACATTTACAAACTGATCATATGTTGTGTGTAAAATCTCTTTGTATGTTCAGTAACTGAAGCTGTTTGATAAATGTAGTGGAGTAAAAGTAAAATGTTCTTCTCTGATAAGTGGTGAGGCAGAAGCACAAGTAGAATTCAATGGAAGAACTCCAGGAAATTAAAGTGAACCTAATTACCACACCTGCGCAGCACTTGCACCCCCAGTAAACAGTGCTTCTCATGATGTCACTTTATCCTTACCCTGCTAGTGCCCTCTGCTGGATGGCAGCTCCCTGCAGGGGAGCTCTGGCCACTGGCTAACTGCTCCTTTAGCCTCTCCACTTCCCTCTGAGCCAACTCTGCTCTCTGTGCAGGCAGAAAGCATCACACATGCACCAGTTATCATTTGGCTGATGAGAATATCAAGGTGAGAGCATACACACAAATCAAAGCAGGTGTCCTTATGCTGAAATTTTAAAACCAAGCTGAAATGTGACCAGCGTCCCTGAGCAGCCTCCAGTTTATTCTGCTGAGGGGACTGTTTAGTTGGCCCACTTTATTCCCCAAACTGTTTACCTGCTCTGTCACACCCGGCCAGCTAATTAATGATTCATTTTGAGAACATTTATCTGCGAGCTGCTGGCAGAGAGCAGCAGAGTGAGCAAAAAAAGGGTGTTGGAGAGAAAAGCAGAGGTGAGAAGAAAGGAGCAAAAGAAAAGAGGCATCACCAGGATAGGAAGCAATCAAGGCAATGAGATAACTAAGAACCCTGGCGTTCAGCGCTCCAGCATCAATTGCGCACGGCAGTCTCCTGTTCTCTGCTGAGTGGAGCCATGCTGCCACAGCGCGCCCACCGACAGGGGCTCTGGTTTACACTCGCTAATCACACACTCAGGGGAG
>OMNW01008646.1:0-22488 GCA_900303245.1 Selene dorsalis
CCAACACTGCTGCCACCCACACCCCCAACCCTCTGGAAGATCTGCCATCTGAGTGAAGGGTGGCTTTTGCACTTCTCGGGACCTGGGTCCAGGCATACGTAGGGTCAGAGGCACTGAGGGATTTGTAAACTTGTGATCGAGATCACCAGAATTAAGCCCTTGGTCTCCACTTCTCTGTTTGGTATTTATAGGGTCTCTTTCTCCAACCAGGATTACAACAAAAACCCGGTGAGTGGATCTGCATCCCATCGATGTGCTTTGTTGTACTAATCAAGCAGCAGTTTGGGATTTAAATCTGGGAAACAGGAATAAACATGTGCAACATATTCCCACCCATTATTTCTGTGAGTTCAGAAGCAGCAAAAAAAAAAGAAAGGAGGAAAACCTCAGCAATTCAGAAAATCAGAATACAACTTTGCTTTTTTATGAGAATGCTGTGGATTCTACCAACAAATGGTCTAGAAGTCACTTAACTGCTTTTAGATTTTCTTGGTACGTCCTAAAATGAGCAAAGGAATGGGTGAATGTGCTGACCACCCCTTAGCTGTGGGCGTTACAGAGATTTTATATAGTGTTACCAAACCCTGACAGGAGGTTGTTAAATCTGAGCACAAGTGGTCCCTAAGCTTGTGATTATCTAAGCAAATTAAAGCGGTGCTGAAATCTTCTTTGTTAACTTCCACAGCTACTCTGGATCCCATTCATGATATTTAAGAGCGCTTCAAACATACACTCAGAATTGTTTTCTGGAGGTGTGCATTGTGTCCTTAAGGGTTGTCTCAAGCCCATTTGATAGTCCAATGACGCCATTACATGTCGCTAAAATGTCTTGGCTCGAAATGGCTTTTAAAAATAGCAGCAGTGGGTTGAGTTACAGGCAGTAGATGAGATGTGATGTTTTGCCACTTGCCTGTGAATTAAAGAAACTATTGAGAGTTGAAGCTGCTAATGTGCATATAGGAAGGTAAAACACTGTAATATAAGGACACTGTAAGAACCAGATGCATATCCCAAACTAGGGAGATGAAAAATTGTGGTTATTAATGCAAATATGCTTTCACAGTGATTTATCTTGAAAGATGAGACAGAGCAAAGTATTACTCCCACTTTCCCCTGCCAACATGTTCCCATGAAGGCTGCAGATTGGGGAATATGATCAGATGATATGAATAATGCCAAATGCTATTTTATGATCTTGATGCCTTCGCTTTTACTGCAGTAGAAAAGCACGGGGGCACACTGATCACCGATTTCTGCCCACAGCGTGCTTTTGTTTATGTTGACTCAGTCTGTGCACAGCTCTTGTAACCCCAAAACAAAACAGAAACATGCATTGAGCTATATATTTACTTTGAGGCATATATCCGTTTCACTGGAGAATGTGGGGAATCCAAGGGCAATGACATCCCCCCTTGAACTTGAAAAATGAGCAGGGCTCGCGCTGCCTGTGTGTTACATTCAGGTCCCGTGGCTTCACTTTCAGGGCTTGTTGATGGCGCGAAGTGTTGAAGGAGAAGAGTGTTCTTGACACGCTGGTTGAAAACTAAAACAAAAAAACTAATTCTGGTGCATTTGAGCCTTAGTCTGAACTTGAGGTTTTAAAAGACTTGTCATATTTTGCACTAAACATTTAAAATGCTTAACAACAAAATAGCTCTTGTATTACTTTGTTTTTGTCTTGAGACAAAGAGGTTGACTTTCACAGCATACTTCTATCCCTGGATTTCTTTTCCTCAATATGTTCTCCTGGCCTTTCAGACATGCCTCAAGGAACACCTGCCCCCGTAAACAAGCGGAAAAAGCCCTCCAAGATCATTACTGACCTATCACATATCACTCAGGATGGTAAGGCTTGCATGAATGTGAAATCAAATTTCCATATGGCTGGGATACTCCACTCAGCACAGCCGTTTCGTACAAACACAGCTTTTATAAATAAATGGATGATAGGTGATAGTTACTGTAGGCGGGTACTAACCTTTCAGGATAAACATCATTATGTCTGCAGTGCAATTAAAACAGAAGTGTAAAACTTAACACAAAACAACTGAAACAATAGAAAGTATCAGGATATTATACAGGTATGATTTTAGTCACATCATGATTGTTTTAAAACCAACATGCAAATAGAAAAGGGATAATATTGTAGGCATGCTTCATGTTGCAGCCAAAAGATAAGACTGATGTGTAATTTATTTGAGAAGTTTTTTTGTATTCATTTTTTCCTGTTCAAATTTTATGATTATGTCGGTAAGTGATCATCTTCCTGATTAATTTACCTGTTAAAGTTCATGAAATATGAAAGATGAAAGCAATTTGTTTGGATGTTCCATACCTAGAGTACGAGTCGGAGCCAGAGGCGTCTGAGTTCGATCTGGGAACAAAGATCAGGACTCCAAAAGACATCATGCTGGAGGAGCTCTCCCTGATGAAGAATCGAGGCTCCAAGATGTTCAAGATGAGGCAGCAGAGAGTGGAGAAATTCATCTATGAGAATAACCCGGACATCTTCAGCAGTGAGTCAATGGTGAGAGCCTAGTTCCTGGAGGAAAAAACAAAATCCAATCACTTATTTTCACAGATACAAATGAATGCTCCGTTTGGCAGATGGTTAGTTATTTTAATCATACTTCTTTCAGGACAACCTCCAGCACTTTGTTCCCGCTCTGGGAGGTCAGATGGGCGGTCAGATGATAAACCTTGGTGGGCATTTTGTTAGCAAGCAGGCTGGACATCTGAATTTCGTAGGGTTACAAACTGGAGGAGGAGCCCCTGTGCCTCCTCCAAAGCCGGGAAGCAAAGGTGCAGGAGCAGGAGGAGTGGGAGGTGCAGGAGGTGCAGGAGGACTGGGTGGAGGTGAACATGGGAAAGGTGGACATGGAGAAGGAACTGGTGCCTGGTCTCCACTAAAAGGTTGGTATCACTCTTCATTTTAGAGCCATTCTCTTTTATGGCCCACAAATGATTTAAATACATATTCACAAGAAAGGATTGATGATAAAATAAATAAACATTCTAAAAGTTAAAAATCATGTTGACACATGAAGATATGTTTAAATAAATACATTTCTAGTCACTTTAGTATAAACTGATGAGGATGAGTGGAATGCTCATTCTGCTTCTTCTACAATAAAATGCCAACTTGCAAGAAACAATCATTTAGAAACAGACATTTTGTACCACAGGCTCAATCATTTTCTTGCCAAGAGTTAACTTTAAAAGGAGAAGGTAGTAGGTGGGTTTTTTTTTTCTTTAGGACAGAGCCAAGCTATAACTCTTTCCCCATGTTTCCAGTCTATGTGCTGAGCTTGGTTACTGTAAGCTAACTAGCTGCCGGTTCTAATTACACATCTGGTGACATGAGAGTGGTATTATATAAGTGGTACCTTATATACCACTCTCAGGCAATAAACACGTTATAAATAAACTGATAAATGAAACAAACATTTTTTTTAAAATGTTGATCCAAAAATATTGTGTATCCTCTAGCTGTATATGTTGCATTCACAGGAGGTGGAACAGATGATGCCCCTAAGAAGCATATGCATGTGAAGACATACGTGTCACCCTGGGAGAAGGCCATGAAGGGCGATGAGGCTCTGATAGCCACTCTGAAAACTGGAATGCCTGGTCCCGCTCAGCAAAAAGATCACCCTAAATACAGAAGCTTCAACAGGTACGTCCTCGAAGACCTGACCATGTCGGTGCTTTGTGTAATAATTCTTTGATAATTTAACAATTCTCTCACCTTGCTCTGCTAGGACTGCCATGCCCTTTGGTGGCTTTGAGAAGGCCAAACAGTTCTTGAAATTCCAGCTGCCAGAAAACGAGCCGACCAAAGAGGAGCCCGAACCTGCAGTGGTGTACCAGCATGATGTCGGCTGCCGGCCTTCCTTCAACCGCACTCCTATTGGCTGGGTGGGCAGCAGCGAGCCCAGCAGCATCCATATGGAAAATGATGCTGTACCCTTCGATGGAGAGACCGACGAGCTGTGAAAAAATATTCATACTGTGATCACTCACACACTGTGCATATACACACACACACACACACAAGCATGAATGCATGCATACACTTTAGCATGCACACACGCCATAGATATGCTTACACTTAACTGTCATACCGATGAATTTGAATCTTTGTGTGGATAATTGAAATCATACATGAAATGTGGTTATGTTCTTGCTCTGTATCTGGTTGCAAAGAACCAGCTTAGATGTTATGGAGAGATGAAACATTAAAAGTTTATTTGTTAAGTTCATAAGAGGAGTCTAAACACTCCTTTAATCTGTCTGAGAAGTTATTGTTTTTGTGAGAAGTTGCAGATTTTGTCAACGAGGAAAGAATGAATCATGTATGAAGGATTGATTTATGCCAGTTACTGTTGAACAAACTGTCTTCATGTCAACTTGTTAACACATTTGTTATTTCCTAGTGCCTTATTTTGTTGATAAGAATCTCCAGTCTTTTGTCGAGCAATGGAAATGCTACAGACCTGCCTGATTCAGGATGCATGCATAGAGTCAATTGCTGATTCACTAACCAACAGTTTCTCCACAATAAATCATTAAAAACTGTAACAATCCTCTAGATGAGTGATTAAAATGTCAAGGGAAATAATTTTTTTGAGTGTGAAAATGACCCTTACCAATTAATTTTGTCCATGTTTGTTTGTTTCCCAAATTCCAGAAATCTTAACAGTGTTGATTAATAGTTTAAATCAAAGGCAGGACAATTTCAGCTGCACTTTCCTGATTTTTACAGTGCAGAATATGTACCATACAGTATATGACATAAGATGTGTCTTTTTAATAATATGTTAACTGTAAACAAATGAAAATGAAAAAAAAATGATAGGGGTCAATCAGTCATTACAATCATTAAATTATGTTTTCAGTTAAATTCCAAGGTAAGTAATTACATGAGTGTTATGGCAGTCAGTTAATATCAAAGATGCAGGCTAAACGCATTCATGTTGAAGTACCAAAAGTAAAAGCAACCATTTGAGAGTTAAGAGTGTCACGGCTTGAGTATATTAATTATTCCTCTTCACCTTTGGCCAAAACCAATGACAGTAGGTAAATGTTATATGATACAGAGTACAGTTTAAGGTTAACTACACACACAAAAAAATGTGTTTTTTCCTAGTATAAGCCTCTCCGGTACAGTTGGGGGCGATCATGCCCTGATAGAAAAAAAATGCCATAGGGATACAGGGGGAAAGAAGGAGAGTCCAGTCCCTTTGAATGTTGGAAACCGGAGTGTGTTAGCGGTATGTTCCTACGGTCCAAGCACTGTCAGGCAGTGCAGTCTACAACTTACAGCGACGCAATGAACACCAGCCCAGTATTATTAGGTAACACTGCAAATTGTTTCAATGATTAGCTTGTTTAGCTAACGCTAGCTAACTGTGATTCTACTAGGAGAGCTTAAGTTTTCAGGTAACTCAGTAATGTGGAAATAAAACAAAATGTCAATGGCCAAATGAACACGGAAGCGTGTGCACACATACACCGAAGTGATTTCAGTACTCTCAGCCAAAGTCTTAAATGTCGAAAGGATGCCAAGTAACGTTACCTGATTTGGGCTTCACTTCACCAGTTCGCCCGGCCAATGTGTTGCCACATTTGACTGACAGAAAGTAACCCACTTCGACGGTAGTGCCAACCCAATCGTCTTGTTTTTAGGCAATATTTTTTCCACATTTTGAAAATTTAAGTTAGCCGAATTCGTTATTGGTAGTCCCTGATTGCTACAGACCATAGGCTGCACTTGTAACTATCACTGAATTACTTAAACACAGAAGAAAACATTAAAACGTGTTGAATCTCGGGCATACTCGGCTGTTACAAGCTGCGCCTTTTTGCTAAATGGACGTTTACGTGCGAAAAATTGAAGTCATAATGATATCCCCGGGAAGTATAAATCACATTGCATGTAAAACGAGTTGTCTGGTGTTTATGTGTTCATATTTGCCTGGCACATAACTCCGATTTTATGGCAGAAATTACTTACATCGGGCGCTAGGGGTTGATAAAGTACCTTACCTGAACTGCCACCACAACTGCTGCAAATATTGACCGTCCCCTTTTACAATTTTTGGCTCACAGGTTTAACCCCGTCCCTTTTACAATGTTTGGCTCACAGGTTTAACCCTCCACCCGCCCACTCACCCGTAGCCCAACAACTCTCACAACAAGTTAAACAACCAAATACATCATTTTAAGAAACCTGCCCAACCTGGCAACACCGGGTAGCAGGGGCGGTTAAGGTGGTCGACCTACGTCATATCAAGTTCCGTCGCTACGTGTTACCTAGCAACGGCAGTGATTTCTACTTGACAACAGTTTGATAAATTCTCTGTATGTTTGGCTACACCATACAGTGATGATAATACTACTAATTCCATAATCTGAACTTGTTTACAGCGTGTTTCAAGTATTTTAATACATGTTTTACGCTCTCACTTTGTACAGTTTGTGTGTGATGGGTGTTCCCAGACTTTCTTAAAAAGAATAAAAGTAATATACTTATGTACTTACATCTCTTAATCACTGTATTTCAGGTGCACTATAGCACGGTGATTTAACCTGATGACATCAAAATCTAAGGCCTATTTGGCTCCCCTGCCATGGACAGAGATCCTTGCTTATTGGATACTGTCCTTTGGCTCACATCTGTACTCTTTCTACCAGCTGCACAGGTTCTCCAAAGGTAAGATAGATTGACATGTTTAATATGTAAGTGAACTATGAGGAAAATGCATAAAAACTGAAGTTAGTTCCCTTTTTTTGTACATCAGATCATGAAGCAGGGTTAGAGAGAGGGTTCCAGTTGGAAAACGGCCTTCTGAGGGGTTTTAAAAGGGTAAGTTTGATGATAAATTTGCTGATGGAAAGCCCAATCTGAACTAACTTTATGTTGCACCTTTCATTTAAAAATTTATTAGGACCCATTAGACTTTGAGTGGAGTTTCTGGACTGACTGGGCAAAGAAGTCTTTACTGTGGACCCTGATTGGTCATGGCGTCATATCAAGATTGGCCAGCATCTTTTACCCCAAGGTAGGAAGCAGTGCTGCCTCAGTGCTGTAACTGTTAAGTGGATCAGAGCTATTATGTGGGAGATGTTTCAGTCCAACACATTTCTCATGTTTCCCCAACAGCTTAGGGTGCCAGCACTCGCGATATATGGCCTCTTTGCAGCCACCAGTGTGTTGGGGGTTAAAGGTGTGAGTGTCCTGCTTGTACATCTGGGCCTGTCCTTTTCAGTGGCCCAGTTGCGCAGACCCGCTTTGTCATGGGCTTGTAACTTGCTGCTGCTCTCCTCACTTCAGATCCAACCACTTCAAGACATGCAGGTGGGTTTATCACATGGCCATTTAAATTTTAATCCGTTGAATATGTTTTCTAAGTATTGTTTGCTGGGTTATCAAACTCCATTAAGCCAAATTACTTTTACTGCGTCAACAATAAAATACAATTTTCTACTATACTACTATCATATCTCTCTGCACTGATAAAATAATTAAACTTACATGATGCTAAACATGTATATAGAGCAGGTATATAGAGCAATAAAACTGTCATTTAACCAAATACAGTATGATGAAGGCCACCAATATTTATTAATGTGACATGACAGCCACAGTTCAATCGCATTTTTACCATTCATCACCAAATGTTATGCGTAGAAAGAACACAAGAGGGTGCAATATACTTAAGGTAAAAGCCATTTGCCCACTCAGCTACATTGTTCTGTGCCTACAAATATCAAGTGATTTAACTGAAATCATGCATGGCTATCAGTTCTTTTCTATTTTTTTCCTGAGGAATAAGCTCAGTATCTTCTTTCAAAAGGGGGAAAACAGGAGAATCAGTGGGTGAGATGCTGAGAAACAGTCCTGGTACTCTTGTTCTGTCGTGATAATGAAATAACAACATCTACAAAGTGAGATTTTGTCGATTTGCTTTTTATTCAATACAACACAATGATGAACATAGTTAATTACAGACCAAAACATATTATTGCATCTTTAAATCCATTCATTTCTTTATTGATTGATTGATTAGAATGGAAACTGGCCTTTTAATATTTTAGTATTTTACTTCTTAGGATAGTCTAACATCTCTGAAACACCCTGCACAGCATCTGACACATCAAGCAATGGTTGCAGCCTGGAAACTGTGCTCCAGTCACAATAGTTAGAGTAGACAAAGGGACACAGACCTGACAGACCTTTGCATGCCTCTAAAAATTACTTGCCTCTTCCCCTCCTGTACTACACGCATGCAACTGACTCCCAAGCTTGTCACGCCGACTTCATTAAAATTCGGCTTAAGCATATGTTTATCAGTTTTAGCGAAACTCCTAATGTTTTTTTATTAGGTTAAGAATAATTTCAAAAGCAAATCTATATTTAGAGCCAGACTGTCACTATTTATGTATGGAGTCCAAGGAACGTGTTAAAAATAATTGGCCTTCTCACTGAATTTCACAGAGAAGCTGGTACAAGACCGAGGAGGAGTACTATCTGCTGCTCTTCAGTGTTGCTGTCTGTGGACTTCGCTTCATCAGCTTCAGCCTGGAGCATTGCTGGTGCCCATCAGACCATGGTGGAGCTGTGCAGCTGTGTTGGTTGTTTTCATACACCTTCTATCATCCTTTTTTCTACAATGGACCCATTGTCACATACAAAGACTACATCGAGCAGGTGAGGAGAGCCATTGGATGTTATTCCTGAAGATCTTTTGGTATAATTGCATACTTTTGGTAGATTTGGTTTTGATTTTTGGTAGTGAAGATTCAAGCATCACCTGTTGATAACGTGCTCACTTTCTCCACCTGCAGATGCGGAGGTCTACTGAGGAGAGCGACAGGGACAAATCTGCTTCTCGTTACGTGGTCTTCAGATCGGCACGGATCATACTATGGTGGTGCATTGCAGAATACATGATCCATGTAATGTACATGCACTCCATCCAGTCTAATGAGACCTATTTAGAAATTCTTCCTCCCTGGGCCTTGGGTAAGTCTTAAGGCTGGATGTATTTTTGGCTTTCACGCACAGAATAATTTCAGCTTTAATGTTTCCCTGCCACTAAACATGTTTTCAAGATGAAGAAAAATCACGTTGCCCCCACAGGATTTATTCTGTCCTTAAACTCCAGCAAATTTGATGATTACTGGTTTACTCATTGCTCTTGCTTCATAATCCAGTACACATGAGAGTGTGTGCTGTGCCCTGAGATTTCAGGGGGTATTGGTAATTTATTCAAGTGGCTGATGTGGTCCATAAAAACTTGTTTAATCATTAAAATAAGAAATTTGTTTGAAAACCTTCTTTCCCTTGCTTCACAGGTGGCCTGGCCCTGGCCCTCGTCCAGTTCTTCTATGTGAAGTACCTGGTTCTCTTTGGCCTTCCCTCCATGCTGGCTACTTTAGATAAACTACTTCCCCCGAAGCTTCCCTCCTGTGTCAGCATCATGTACAGTTTCACAGGGATGTGGAGGTGAGATCATACAGTGGAACCAGTTAACACCAGTGGCATGAATATAGTATTATACAACTAGAATTCCTTAACAGGGCAGCGAGTGGTGAAGCTAACATCGCTGCTATCCATGAGGAAAAGGTACATGTAATAGTGCCTCGAGTGCACACTGTGCTTTGGCAATCAGATTCAGACTGGTCATGGTGAATTGTCTCATCTTCTGTTATTACTGGCAATCAGAGCAATAGGTCACCTCAGCACCAGGAATATTATATCTTTCTTTGAGACTGGGGCTGAAGTGATTTGTTCACAGTGGCTGAATCTGAGTTTGCAGTATGTTTTTCCACCTCTAAATAAAAACACATTTGCAGCAGCTGCCCTGAGATATATTATAAAACTAAAAAAGTCTGCACTTTAAAATCACCAAAAATTTGTGTCAGTTTTAAATACTGACAATTCCCCAACTATGAGTATATTTTACAGTCCAGCATAACATAAAACAGGAAAGATATTTTATTATTCAGGTTCTGTAATGGTTGTATTCCTTGTCTCTCACAAACCTGTCATGATGAGTTAATCCGTCACACCCACCACAATGTGGGTTAATAAAATTGGGTTAATAAAGGAAGGAGTTCCTTTATTAACCCAATTTAACTCTTCTGTTACACAGCAAAGGAAAAACTATGCCCAGTTTATGCTGAAGGGGTCACAATTGCTGAGGTTAACAAACACACCCGCTGCAGTTTTTGTTACACAGGAATAAAGCAGCTTAATCTGCAAGACTTCAAATATAAAACAGGGTAAAGACCACAAAGTGTCCACTTATATTTCAGGACATTCAGGTATATACACAGCAGTGAATGCTTTGTGTTATAGTGCCATTAGTTTGGCCACTTAGTGTTGTTTAAGTCTCTTAGTTGTCAGGTTTTATAGCTACACTGATCAAAATGTTAGACAGTCTACAGTCCTGCGATAAATTCCACATTCATGAAGGGTATAATATCCAGTTTGTGTTTAAACTGTTTTGATTCAGCTGTGTAATCATTTCAGAGACTGCAGGTTGCGGTGCCGTTGAACTGAACTGCATTATGCTGGCAGGTGTTTCTATCATTTTGTCCACCCCATTTATATCAATAAGGGGAGGCTGAATAAAACAACTGCCTCCCTGTATAATCCAGTTCAACAGCAGCACAGACTGCAACCTCAAAAATAATAATGTTTATTTATATCACTTGTGCTTTACAAAGGACAATTCAATAATTTTGATTAAGTAGTGAAGCCAATGTAAAGTTAAATTAACACCTGAACACAAACTGAACATTAAAACCTTCACAAACGCAGGATTTATTGGAGGAGTATTGTGTTGGGCCGCATTAATTTTAGCTAGATGTACCTGATAAAGTGGCAACTGTGTTGTGAACATTAGGACGAATATGTAAAGAAATGCAAACCTACCAGCATATAAGAAACCTGTACGATAAAAGTGTAAAATTGACAGGGGATGTGGAGTATAGCTGTGCTCCTGAATGCAAATAACACTGCTGCTTTTATCCAAAGCATAACAGAAAACTTGGGATGGACGGCTGTATTTTTGGTTTTGCAGTTAAAATGCATCGCCTGTAGACAAGCTCGACCAATATGCTGACACTGATGCACTCCAATCCAGCCTGTGTGTGCTGAGTTGGCCAATGTTGACAACATTGATGGAATGCATAAAGCTGTCCACCGGCATCACTGAGCAAACAGCTCCAGTTTATAGACACCAGGAGAGCAGGAAAAAAAAAAAACAGCTTTTCTAATCTTCTTAATGACTGAGAGCAGCCACACAAACACACATGCATCATACAGACAACACATTCCTCAGTTTCTCTGAAGCCCCAGAGCTCAGGTGTTAATGCTATATTATTATTATGTAAATTTCTGGCTCAAATATTCTTTTTGTTCACTCTCAGGCACTTTGACGAGGGGCTGTATCGATGGCTCATCAGGTAAGAGGCACTTCATGAGCAGTGGACCGACTAATTCAAATGTTAATGTGAACTAAAAAGTGTGAGCCTTCATCTAATAAAAATCAAATTCTATCTATCTGTCGATCTGTCTATCTGTCTGTCTGTCTATTTCTGTCTATGTCTGTCTGTCTGTCTGTCTGTCTGTCTGTCTGTCTGTCTGTCTATGTCTGTCTGTCTGTCTGTCTGTCTGTCTGTCTGTCTGTCTGTCTGTCTGTCTGTCTGTCTGTCTGTCTGTCTGTCTGTCTGCCTGCCTGTCTGTCTGCCTGTCTAACTGGTGTGTTTAATCATACTGTATCAGTTACGTGTTGTGCACTTATTGTGAATCATTTCCTGTGGGGCATTGAACTTGTCAGTTGAATATCCTTAAAAAAAAGAAAAAGGTACCAATCTCCAGCTGTATCATCATAATAGATGAGGGTAGTGCATTTGCATGTAGGCTTTCTCATGATTATGAGGGTGCATGTTGTTGCTGAATAGTTCCTCTGTTGTGTTACTGCTGCCGCACCCCAGAGAAATGCCATCCTTGTTTAATATGTGCATACGTAATGGAAGCTTTATGTGTCTTCTCACTTGTAGTTTGGACAACGCACACTATTAGTTTGTCTGCTAATGATGCACACTTGGCTGAATGTAGCCTATCGAGAGTTTATGCTCGGCTTGATAGACGTGGGTTGCTACATTAGCGCTACAGTTGCACGGTTGTCAGAGATTACACTGTGATATTCTGTGTTCCCCCCGTCTTAGTTATTGTTTGCCAATTAGCGTTTGTGTTGTCTGGTTGTGTTCTTTAGTTTGATGTTATACCTGTCTTTTTCAAACGCTAAAGATGAGTATAAAATGAAATTCGGCAGATAGCAGACAGTGGCTCCAATTAATTTGCTCAAGATCCCAGAATTTAAATTGCAAATGCAACTTTCTGTTTTAATCTGTGTTTATTGGAAATTGTTTTCTTCCCTGCTTAATGGCATCACTTGCAATTATCCCGCTGCAGATGCAAAATGATACCCATGACACAATGCCCCGGCGTTCCTTCTTGTGAAAGAGCTTTTAAAGAGGTTTTAATGCAGTTCTGAAATTCTGTTGAAATTGTCTGAAGAGGGCTAGATGAGTGCGTAGGTGTTAAATGATGTGCTCCACATGACTCACTGACACCCCGTCTCCCTGGGCAGCTAAGTGGCTCATTCTTCGCCATTCCACTACGCTTTCCCCTTCCTGCACACCACTGCTCTCTGCCTCACACACATATACAGTAAAAGGCCAATAAAAGAGCTCTTAGTGCTTTTTTTTGATGAAGTTATTGCACCTGCATATGGGAAGGAGTGTGTGATCCCAAATACTGGAATATATTAGTTGTAAATAAGTAAATAGGGACATGGACAGGGTTAGAAAACTCTGGTTCTCATTGCACTTACAAAGATCATGTGAACTGTCTGTCTGTATAAGAGCAACAATAATAACTGCCTGATTGTCTAGTTCCTATGGTCACTCTATAAAGCCTCCTTGTTGTTGTCTGCACCATCAGCTAGCAGCAGGCAGGTATTAATGTAATGTCTCAAAATTATCATATTTTGATTAACATCTGTTTCCAATCCATCTGCATTTAGATGATCTGACCAGATGGATAGATGCTCAGTATGTTTAGGTATTCAGTCTGCTCTGGTGCCTCTCCATCTGCCTTTGCACCTACTTTCATCTTCCAGTATGGACAAGCTGGCCACTCTATTTAAGGCCCAGAAAATGCTGGCTCATCTTTCAGGAACATTGATTAGCCACAGGGTGGCTGAGATAATTAGTTCCCAGCTCAGCAACATTTGGATAGAATGTGATGTGATGTTTGTTTCGTGTGTCTGTGCGTCGGACTGATGTAACATGTTGAGACTGTCGACCCCTCCGGGACCAATGGAGTTCTCACAATATCTGAGACCATTTCTCTTCACAACATGCGCCTGATTCTTTACTAATTATATTCACATCAAGTGGGCTGGTTGTTGCATGAGTACACAGCTGCTATTTTTACACCACGTACAATATAATCTCATTTATGTACATCAGTGTAAAATCACATGCACAAGCTATGTGGTTGAATTTTGTTGATTATGATTAAAACACTACAGAATTTTTACTGTTTGTCCTCAAAGTCAAAATGCAAAAAAGCAGAATGAAACAAAAAAAACCAAGAAAGTGTCTAAAATTTGTGTCGGGGGGTTTGTTCACATCAATGATCATTTTTTGCCACAGGTGTACTTTGTAATTCACTGGTGCATTGTGGGGCCATTTTCAGTGCTCTTTTGTTTTACATCTGCACCATTCAGTGGCTGCAGTCAGATAATGAAATCACTAAATTGTCTGCCTGTCGTTTCTTTGTCATTTTTGTTGGACTTTAAACTTCATGAAAGTTTTAAACACTTTATCTAACAGCATATATTTTTCATGTTTCAGATACATCTACGTGCCGCTGGGAGGCTCACGACACGGCCCTTTTTACAAGATGTTATCCACCGGTCTTGCGTTTGGATTCGTCTGTGTCTGGCACGGCGGCCATGACTACCTACAGTACTGGGCCCTGATGAACTGGGCTGGAGTTCTGGTGGAAAACGGACTGAAGACTCTCTTTGCTTCACCTTTTGTCCACTCCATCGTGGTAAGAGTGAAATCCAACATTTACCCAGTGTAGAATACATTGCCCTGGTTCTTCTGTTGACTGGAGATGAGTGGACATGATGGGGTCATATAATCTGATTTAATAAGAGAGAATACCCAGAGGCACATTTAACAGATCTAATAACGCATCTAATTCGGGAATGGGAAATGATGATGATATTGAGACCAATTACATTATGGATCTGGCTTATTGGTCCGATTCTTCACCAATTCCCTAAACGATTCCTAATCAATTTTCTCTGTAACAGGTATTGGTAAGCTCTAGATAGTTTGGGATATTTTGGAAGTGGTTATTTTTACAGAAACCAGCTCTGGATTCCCATCTCTACATCAGTCACACTCACAAAAAACACTGATGTCTAGTTAAAAGTCTCTTTCCAATAGTTTCATTCAGACTCCTCAGGCTTTTTGGCCTTGGCTCCCAAAATATGTCAATATGTCAATATGTCATCCTCCTAGTTTATGGTCACACAGGTCATTACAACCAGATGCTTTGAGTTCATTGTGTCTCTGGTTTAAGTTGAAAACCTCCCATGGTCCTGCCGTTTACGTCTTGATTTACCGATTTCCCAGGAGCAGAATTTGTCTCCGGCGATGAAAAGGCGCTCCATTGCCTTTCTCTCTGCCTTCTCCACCGCCATGCTCATCCTCTCTAATCTTGTGTTTCTTGGGGGGATACATGTTGGCAGAGTCTTCTGGAAGCGTGTCTTCATTCAAGGTAAATTGCCTTCCGCAGCACTAACTCAATAGGATTTGTGCGTGCCTTTTATTTTGCAGGATTGTTTCAGCTGGCATTTAAAAACGGTGTGTAGCATCAGTCATTACGAACATCACAGCCTCTCCTCTGGCTAAACGTGGTGCGTCTAAAGCAACAAAGAGGCCAGCTGACATAGACTGAAACTAAAATCATAAATAAAATATAAAACAGTGATTAAAAATGCCACTGTTCAGTAGGTTTGTGTATATATATCCTGAGTGGATGGGTGAGGCTGTGGTCATACTGGAGCCTTTCAAGCATCTGTTTGGGCAAACTCTCCCAGATAGAGAGACATCTGCTTCGTGGTGGTGCCAGTCCCTGTTTTGCTCCCTGTGTCTTTATTTGGCTCATTTAGTACCTAAAGCAAGATGGCAGATTCTCCACAAGCCTGTCGACACATGATAAGCAGTCTTCACTTCAGTGAGAGCGCTCAGGGCTCAGTCAATACAACATCATATAACTCATATGATATATTAATAAGAGCTGTTAGCTCATGCTGAATGAGAACTGTTTTTACTTAAAGCAGCTGTACTTGAGCTTTTGCTACTTAGAGACAGCAAATCAACAACAGTTTTGTGTTTACAACCTGTAAACACAACACTGACATCTTTATAAAGTTGGTGTGAGTGTTACAGTCTCAGCAAACGGCTGCCTGTTTACCACCGAGCCGACACAGGGCAGCCTTGGTTTTTTTGTTTCTGTCTCCACCAGATGCTGAGGGAAATATCGTCTAAATGCTTCACAGTGGTCGCCAGCGAGGTGCTAACTCCGTCTGTGTGCTGTTTGCTGCAGGATAGGTTGAGTACAGTGGGTGTATCAAAGCTTTTTTGTCATGTTGCTGCAGGAAACAGGGTTAATGAGAGCCATGAGACAGAACCAAAAGCTGTGGGGCCATGAAACTTAAAACACAGTGCTCCCCCTTTTCAAATAACACAAGGCCATTTGTATCTATTGTTAATATGAAAAGATTAATTTCTTCCATTTCAGTTAGATTAGTATTATATGTCTGGAAAAGTTCAGCCTCTTCTCAATAAGAAAGACACCTTTAAAACTTGTTGCTCGTCTCACTGTCTGTTCTCTACCATCTTTGTTTTAGCCTTTTCTCAATTTTCTCTTCAGACGAGTGCATGTTCCTTTCAGATTTACTCACAAAGTTGAGTCTAAGCTGCCTGACGAAGGTCGTATCCCAGTCACCAGTTCAGCTTTATTGTGACAGTGATCATTTGTTGGAGGCTTACAGCAAACGGTGTGAAACATTTTGCTTCTTCTCACACTCCTGACCCCTTTCACACACACAATACTGTAGACATGGTGTAAATAAGTTAAGAGAAACCTAAAAATAAGAACAGGACGTTTGAAAAAAACATTTATGCCGTGAATTATTCAGAGTAAGAGCTAAAAACTAACAGCGGATATGAGTTTGCTTTTTATGACGAACATTATAGTGCTAAAAATAAAGATATAACGTGGTTATTCATGGATTTGAACAAGCCACTTCATAATTTTCTCGCTCTCACTGAGTTATTGTGTTTTTGTACTTTAAATTGAGAAATAATGGATCCTCCAGAAATGCTTGAAGCCATTCTTTATGTCTGTGATATCTGTGTAATAAATCACTGAGGGGGAGTTGCGGTTTGCTTCATTAGCATGAAATCAATGCTTTTAAATCAGCCTGTCTGGGATTTTTACAAGTGCAGGCAGTAGTGTAATTGCACTCTGACCTCTCTGCTGAAAAACAAATTCCTAATCACACTGTGTGTCTATAGCTGTATATGTTTATTGAGGAGCTAAGTGTAAGTGGCCACCTGATTGCCCCTCTGTAAGATCACTCTGAAGTCGCAGTGCTGAGGCTGTAACAGAGCAGCAGACACTGTGCCTCATATTCATTCAATAATATGAGTCACCCCAGTAAATTATAGTGTCTGTAATAAAAAAAATGTCGCGATGGTCCTGTCAAATTTCAAACGTCATGCTTAAAATCAAGAAGTCACTTAAAACTCCAAACTATTCGGAGAACAGCGTTTAGAAAGTGCACAACTTAGAGCTGGGGTGATTAATGAATCAGTCGATTACTTAACCATAATTCAATTGATCTGCAATCTTTGATAATCAATTTAATATTATCTAAATTTTTAAGCAAAAATTACAAATATTTTGCAGCTTATGAACTGAGAGGATTTCACAGTTATTCCAGTATAATGTTGTATTAAACCAAAACACGTTGGGTTTAGATATTTCTGAGATAGAAAGAGCTGAAAACATCATCGATTCTTCATTGATTCTTCACCATTTTCTGATGTTTTCTAGAGCAAATGTATAATCAGTTAACTAAAATATTTCTTTTAGTGTTTATATTTATTAACCTCTGGTTCTGTCCTCTTAGTCTGAAGGACATGTCCTGTCAGGTGATGTTTCTTCATCAGAAGTAACCTGTTATTTACTGTAAGGATTCATTCTCTGGCCACATGTATATCACCCAATACCATCGAATATCGAGAAACTTCTAGACCCAAAGGAAGAAAGTTTCTAAAGTTTCCTCTCCTCGAGTGATCTCACTTGGTCAAATTAGCCAGTTCCCCTTTGTTTCCATCTCTGTCTTATAATATCAGAGCCAAACCTACAAGTTGTCAGTCTCCGCTTGGCTGAGCAGCGCGGCCCTTCTGATCACTAATCAGCTTTATATTAAGGCTCGAGTCGCCGCTATGCCCGTGGCCTTTTTCACTTCATTTGAACTCGACACACTCTGCTAATCAAGTGGCTAAAGAAACCGGTTTAATTACAGCCCAGTTTGATTAGAACCACTGTAACATGCAACTGGAAGGAACAGGCTTCAAGTTTTTCCACTCCCCACCCCTTTACCAAGGCTGGGTAATTAGTAGTTTTGCCTCTTAATAACATTTGGCTGTTGGTGTTTGCTTGTGTTCTGCAGCGGCTGGATGACGGGATAGAAAATATGTTTCACGCTGCGGGTGTTAATGAAATGTACATAACTGCAAAGACAAAACACTGGGACGTGGCTCATGGTGCACGCAGAGCCTCGGGCTAAAGTGCTTTGAATCATTAATTTGCATTTACATAATATTTCAAAAGTGAGCTTGAAGATGATTCATTTCATATTACAGATAAATAATTACCTTAATTGACTGGAAACATCATCAAGACTGTTTTTAAAGACTGATGCAAACAATATAAAAATATAATTTCCCAAACCACACAAAACAAAACTTCCCTTCAGTTTACCATAAAAATATTTATCATTAAAATATGGCACTGCAAGCCTCAACACACGTCACCTTCACAGGAAACTGACAATACAGCTGTGCATAAAGCAGCGTGTGTGTGTGTGTACGTGTATGAGATACTGACATGAATAGAAAAGAATAGACCATTGAAAAGCATTGTGGGTGCAGGTGCAGGTTACTGAGATAATCTGGAGCCAAGCCAGTTGTGGAGGAGGTGCAGACAGCTGTCCTTACCTGGCTGCTCGACCCTCGAAGAAGCTGCTATAAATAGAAAAAAAAACAACAACCGTAACACACCGCAACACAGCAGAGCAGAGAGAACCGACCAAACTGTTGCAAAGAATTCAAGTCTTTGTGTTTATCGGTTTTCTTTTACTTCCAGGCTGGTCCACCATGGCTCCACCCATGCTGGCCTTCCTCTACTGCTTTGCTCAGATCGGACTAGAGTGGACTTCTCGCCCGCCGTGAGTCACCTTGACTTTGTGACAGAGTGAGAATCCGTGCTGCCGGACATCCACAACTACAACCTGCTGAGTCCACTGCCTTGTGTTCACCACCCAGTGTCTCTGTGGCTCATGGCCACTGACCCCGTCCTAACCTGGCTCAAGTGCAGCTGAGCAGCCGTTTTTTCCACGACCTGCAGGACCGGGCCAAATCTGTCTTGGCCCTGACTCAAACTTCAGACTTTTTATGGAAAATTTAAATGCACATAAACTGTAATCTATTGAAAATAATCCTGTAATTTTAAGGCGGTTGCTAACGTAAGTCTGTTTTCGCCTCGGCTGTGTAGAGGCATGTTTAAGCTGCAGTGAATCACTGTTATTCTAAGAAACTGTAAGGGCCAAATATGGACCTCAACTCTGTCACAGCTATGTGGCTCTGATAAGGTATTGCTCAGTGGTGCATTAAGTTGGAGAAATGCTAATTTCACGTTTACCATCCTCCTCCAGCTCGCCACAGAAACAGCTGCATATTCAGAGGTTGTCAATAGAGGCCTGACTGGAGCAGCAGGAACCTGATCAATGTCTTTATTTCCCTGTAGAATGACACTAACATTAGCAGATGTAGAGCAACTATACAATGCAGATTTTTAGTCAACACGGTTACACTGGAAATTAGAGGAAAATTATTTCTGGAGCAAGAATTAAAAAAAAAAAAATCACATAATATGTTTTACATTTTTTTCTAGTAATATCAACAATATTAACCAAATCGAGTGAAAAGCCAGTCGCCGTGTTTGGATTAAAATGTTTTCTGTGAAGTTTCAAGATCTCAAAAGTCCCTCTCTCCATCCAGATTATTACAGATGCTGGTCATGATGAAATGAGTCATCCTTATCCACAGTGCAGCAACTTTATTTATGTCCTGAAACCATATACAGTCTTTTTATGCAGTCGATGTTTGATACATACTCAACTGTGCAGAGGCATGTTGAAGGAGTAAAATTGTTCACTGCCCACTGACTGACACACTCTGTCCGTTTCAAATCAAATCATAAAACTCCTCCAGGAGTTTAAAGTTTTCAGAGAGCACACATATCAGACTTGCAGACAAGTTTGTGTAAAATCCAGTGTTGTTATATATTCTTCTACATATCCCACAAACAAATTAAAATCAATACTGTGTTGGACTGTTTTGATCTTTTCATTGGATTTTTTGACGACATGAAAAATATAGAATATAATGGCTTTGTTAGAGTTAAATTTATCCACAGAAAAATCATCCAACTCTGCAGGTATGGTTAAATGTACAAGTTCATTGTCATTTGTTTACGTTTAAGTTTTTCAAAATCACTGAAAAGTGAGATTCACCAATTAACCAATCAGTCAGAAAATTAATCTGCAGTTATTTTGATCACTGATCACTTATTGAAATGATTTCTGAAGCAAAGGTTGTGTTGAGTCTTCAAGTTTAGTTGACGGTGATGAACCAAAAGGTAAAACTATGTCGTGGGAATTAACATAAAGCTGCTTTAAAAAGCTTAACTGAGCTTTTTCTGTGTGTCTTTTGAGCTTAGAAAGTTTGATGTTGCAGGAACAATTTGATCCTCTTAATATTCACAGTGCACAATAAGGAAATCACACAGCTTGAGGCCTCCAAGAAGATTAGTTTAAGAATGAGTGAATTTTAAGTCAGAGGTGTTATCACTGAAATTTATCATTAACCAATCTCTCCTGCAGCAACAGCTGATTGTTGTCTATCAGTCATCAATCTTCTGTGAACAGGTCAGTTGTTCCTATGTTGAATAATCAGTGGCATTATAACACAAGATGTGTTGTCAGCAAACAATAAAAGCAGTGCATAATCTGGACTCTGTGGTTCTGGTTCCATTAGCTGATGTCTGTTCTTGGGATTATCACATCCGTGGCACTAAGTAGGATCAGTGTGAGCGGGGGTCATCGAGAAATCCTCTTAAATAAGCACAAAACTGTGAGGTTTATCTGACGTAAGACGATCAGCCGAGGAGAAAACACCTGCTGACTAACACTTTCTCTGAAGAGACACGTCCGTGTCATCACAGGAGCTAAAACACAGAGACTGACAGCTCTCTGAGGTCACAATGGAGGCTGCACGCCCGGCGCCTACAGAGAACAGACAGGCTACAGTACGTATAAAATATTTATTATGAATAGCACAGTACTGTATGTCACAGTTCATAACAAAGTTCCCATTGTGCTTGAAATAGTTACATTTCTCATCACATGACATGTGAACATGGAGGCATGTGCATATTACATGAACCTTACACCAAACTCTTCTCTCTCTTAAGAATCTAAACATTGCAATATAATCTGTGCATATACAGTACATGTACATGGTCATATATGTTTGTGTGTCGGGCTTCATAACCAGGCAGCTGTCGAGAGCTGACCACAAAAATAGTTCTGTGTTCAAATCAAAGCAGCGAAGGTAATTTGCTTTTCTCTGCGTGTGTTCGGGGCAAAATGTTATAGGCACAGTGCTGCATGCGTCTCCATAGCAATCAAAGGTGATGGTGATGGCTTTAATAATATTAATGAAGTGGTAGTGCACGACGATAAAGGTCCTTCTCACTCATCCTTATTTTTGTCACTCTCAGGACTCGTGTTTATAAATCTTACAGCACAGTCTAGATTCACATTGCTCTCAAGGATCTTGTCTCTGAATTTCAGAGTGCATCTACATCCCATTTCAGTGCCGCATATTTATGGTGCTGGTAAAACATTCAGCCTCTTGAGAGAGGTGGAGGTGGAAGCACCGTCTCCATCTGCTTTATCTATCTGGTTGGACTTAAAATCTGATTTTTTTTACCTTTTTTTCTTTTTTATGGATTTTTACTGTGTAAATAATATAATCTGTTTCTGTTCCCATTTTTGTAAAAAAAAAAAAAAAAACACACATACACAAAAAAACTAAATAGTACACTTACATCATGAAATATTAAAGAACTTCCTACACAACAGACAGACTTTATAAATCATTCAAAATTAAAGATTATAACAGACAAACATCCCAGTTTCTGTCATTCATTTGTGTCATTGGTGAAGTGAACCAGCAGTTTATTGTGGGCTAAATGAAAATTTGCAAACACAAGTGACCTGAGGGGGAAAAAAAACCAAAAGAAAACACAAACAATTTTCTATATAACAATAAAATAAATATTACTTTGTGTGGGATTAGAAAAATTGAATCACATAAATAATGAAAAAGCAGTATGACAGTCAGCACCTCATTATGTGACATTGTTATTATGCATTGTTGTTATTATTAAAAGAGCTTTCTTCCATGTTTGGTAAATTGTGGTGATTTTCATGTGACTGGAGTTTCAGCCTTTGTTGTCTGTATATTTGTCATTTTTATCTTTGGAGGCTACAACTGTCCGCCAAGTGACAAATGAGCTGCAGCTAGCTGGTTAGCATTGTTAATTACCATAACAAAAGATATGATTGAGACAAGAGTTAACACTGGTGTTGCTGCTGGAGGGCAAATAAAGAAATTAAGTCTGATGCTGAATTAGCGGCTGTCAATGCTAACACTAGCAACAGCAAAACATACAAACAGCTCATGTAAACTAGCTGGAATTCAATTAGCTTAATGTTAGCATAACGACTGACATTAACTCCCTGAAAACCAATCTTTAATTTTCTACAGTTGGAAATGAGTAAGATGTTCATTAATGAACTGATGAGCATTAGATGAGTTCACTATCCAGCTGCTGTGGCTGTTTCCTGTTGTCTCTCCTCTAAGTATTCCCTTTATTTTTTCAATAAACATGTGTATTAATAATTGTTTTGTGTTACTTTCTGTACTTGTAAGGGATTTAGACAGGACTGTGTCAAGTGTCTAACA
>OMNW01008648.1:7883-18166 GCA_900303245.1 Selene dorsalis
AGAAAGGGGGAGCCAGGCTGTCGTGGAGTGCTGCCAGCCGTCTGTGTGGTCCATGCGTTCCAGCCTGGAGGAAGCAAGCCAGGCAAGGGAAGGGCACACACACACACACACACATACACACACAGACACACACACACACACACACACACAAACACACACAACAATTCCCAATGGCAATACATTTATTGAAAGTAAAAACACTTTTGTATGATACTGTCCATAGTTTAAAGTGCACTCTCTCTCTCACACACACACAGATGTAGGTTTTCAGACAGCATCCCACTGCTCGCGTTAAAGAGATGTTTTTGTTGCAGCTCAGAGCCAACCTGATGCACCCTCAGTCTTAATCTTTATCTCTTTTATAATTCACTTTCTGTCCCCAGTTCTCGCTCTTTATTCATCTGTCTTTCTCTCTGTCTCTCCCTCCCACTGAATGATTTTGTGTTTTGCGTTGTAGAGGCCTTGGCACCTCTTCAAGGGACTTCATGAGACATTCAACTGACTGACTGCCTCTGGAAAAGCCTGAAGTCTTTTTTTTTTCTTCCCTCTCTTTTTCCCCTTCTCACCCCCTCCCTTTCTCTTCATCCCTCCCTCCCTCTTTTCATTCCTTTTCCTCCTGATGTTTGGGTGAGTTTTATTTGTCCGGATCCCATTGTTAAAAGCTGCTTCGAGTAAAGCAGCAGATAATGGGTGTGGGTGTGTGTCTGTGTACGTCTGTGAGGGACAAAAGACTACTGAGTCTCCTAAAGTCCTCTTTAATTACCTGGACACTGTACAAACGTATCTTCTATTTTTTTGACAGGTTGCTTGAGGCATTCACTGACAAGAAATGAAAATCCAGAGACATAATATCCCTGTAAAAAATTCAAGGAAATTAAATGATAGCTGGCTGACATCATCTAAGCATTGTGGTACAATGTAATTAGCATACGTGAGCATCTTAGCGTTTAGCATCGAAGATAAACATCTGCTGTAAGAAACAAAGCCGGGGCCTTACAGCAGGTAATAATACTCCGCAAGTTCATGTAATGGCATGTGAATGTGATGACAATGTCTCTGAGGCCTTTTGGTGTTGTCATGACAGATGTGTTAATGGAGGCATCTCACTTACTCATACTGTTTACAGCCTAGCAGTTCTGAGGATGGCAGACATATTCCAGGAGTTTTAATTGAGTACAGCATAACAACCACTCTAATAAGATTAATAAGGTGTGATGGTGTTTGTCTGAGTGCATGTGGTGGAAACATGCATCATCCTCTCTCCCGACATCTCCCTTGTGGTGTGGTGTGCTACAGGCCTCGGTTTTAGGCCCACTACTGTTTTCTGTTCATATGCTTCCTCTTAAGGACATATTTATCAAATATAATAATAATACTCGAAAATAGACTGGCCCTACCATGATATGCGGTGACCTTTGTGTAATTCAGATGTTATTTAAAAGGTGTTTTATGGAGTTTAGTTGAATTTTTACGCAGATCGCTCCCAACCGTGTGTATCGATAATACCCAGCAATATTAACGGTCTTGATGAGCACCAGATGTCTGACTGTTTTCTTCCACTAAAACCAGACATAATTCTATTTGGTATGCCAAACTTTACTCAGCGCATCCTTAACAGTGTTGGCAGTCCCTTGATAAGTGTTAAACATGTGGCTAGAAATCTGAGAATCATCCCCTTTTAATGTTAAAGTAAAGAAGCCCTTCTTTCTTCCTTTAAAGATTATATACAAAAGACAGGCATTTTCTGTCCTCTGCTGACCTGGAGAAAATTATCTACTGCTTCTGTTTCATCCAAATAGAACTCCTGTAACTCAGTTTAGTCGTGTGATCACACCATTCCCATCTTAACCTCTATTCACTATGAGTTAATTTCAGAACTGATGTCAAAATTTTACTTATTACATTCAAAGTTTAATAAGATCAAGGACAAAAATACATCTGTCACCTCCTGACCCCTTGTGAACTGGACCACGACCTGAGCACCTCTGGCAACTGTGTCCAGGTTAGTAACTGGAGGCGACAGTGTTTTTGTAATTCCTTGCTTTCGCAATTTAGGCTTCTTACGTCTGTGTCAAATCAATTTACAGCCTTTTTCATGTTGATAATTTCTGCTATTATCCACTGTGTATTTTCCAATGGGATTTGATATGTTATTTAATTTGTCTCTTTTGCCTCTAGTGTGTTTTTTACTATTGTGATTACAGCTATTATTGTGAATGTATGGAGACGGAGATCGGCCTAACTATTGTGTGCGTATGTGAGTGTGAGTGTGTGTGTGTCACAGGAAGAGTTTGGCTTGGCAGACAGGTCTCCTGAACCACTAATATTGTCTGCAGGCCTGTAAGTAACCAGGGCCTCCTCACCAGACTTGTTAACACCCTGACCAAAACTAAACCAAAACACGACCCCGTCTCCGAGCCCAGAACCCCCAGACCCAGGAGCTTCAAACGCCAGAGGGCAGAGACGTGCCTGACCGCTAACCTCCACCACTGACACATAACATACACATCACACATACACACTGCGTTATGCGCAGTAACCACCACAATATGCCACAGCAAGACACAGTATGTGTGACGCCATAATGGTTTTTGTCACCTCCTATGTTTGTCTGTCATCAATTAACTATAATGAGAACAGTGGGTTTGGACAGAAAGCCTTGTATATTGTGTTATTATGGCTCAGCTATTATCACTCAGGAAGTTTGTCTCAGCTGGCTGCAGCCACCGTCAGGAGCAGCTGAAAGGAGACAGAACCACCTATAAAAGCATATTGGTTTAAACAACCACTCCCTGTCTATTAGCTCAAAATGACATTTAATGAGGCCTATTAGCTCTGCTCCAAATCAGCACTGTGGCTACACTAGACACGAGACTAATGACACCCATAACACACACTCACTCTCTCTCTCCCTCTCTCTCTCTCTCTAAAACATGTGGGTGCACACATGCAGACAGGGGCACTGGAGGACAGACAGACATACATACATTCATCACATCTCCATGAGCAAGCACACATGCACAGCCCTGTACACATTAACACACAGACACATACATGTACAAACACAGTTGTTGAGCTGTTGGTACAGTGGCAAACCACAGGATAACCAAGAGCTGTCAAGCGATTAAGCACAATGCGAGCCACAGAAACCAAGTTAGCCTCCCGCTAATAACACAGTGGCCAGAGGGACCTGACTAACCACTTACCATACACACACGCGTGCGCACACACACACACACACACATACATGCGCACATTGTAAACCTCTAAGGAAAATCATACCACAGATCTTTAAACTAGGCCTCCCTGATATTCGTCACTCTAACCACCCAATTAATTAGCTAAAGTTCAGCGCCACAGTTTAGAGATATGAGCCCCCTTCATTCATGGGTGGTCCCTTTTTATTCCCCCCATTGATATTAGATGAGGAACCACTGGGGAAATGACATACTTCAGGAAGACTCATATGGCCACCATAAGGCTTATCAAACACGCTGACACAAAATGTCCTTCCTGAATGAGACACCCACAACCAGGCAAGTCATTAACAGGGAGCAAACGCTGACAGCTTAAAAATTTCAATAAAAGCACAGAGAATGATTTACTTGAGCTTTTCAGACTAGTCTGCAGCCCGTGCTGTAATCTAGTATTATTGTCATCTTATTTTCCACCAACAACACAGTGCTTTCACAGAGCCGGGGCATTGAGGACCAGTGTATGTCAACTTTAAGACAGCCTGCTGTTCTTTCTCTGTGTGAACCGCTCCCTGTAGGGGCCCAGTGTACCACAGGCCTTCTAATTACCCACTCATTTAACACAAAATAGGAGCTGTAATGGCCGACAAAGCCCCCCCATGTGTCAATGAAGCGTTCACAGATAGAATCACAGTTCTGGAGACAGCCGGTGCTCTCAGCTCTGAGTCTCTCCGTGCTGAAACCTGGAGGAGGAGGGGGGTGCGGTTGAGAGGGCACATGTGTGTTTTGCCACCCTCTGACCTTGGCTTAATGACCCCTGAGAGAGAGATGTGTTCTGGCTGTAGTTTTTGGGTAAATTACACCAGCACTGCAATTCTGACCACTTAACAGCTAAGTAAAGAAGTTCAGGGGTTACGTATGATGACATAGTATTTATTGCTTAAATTACTGTCCTGAGACTGAAGTTATAGCATTCAACATTCAACTTTCAAGCTTTCTCTCAGACCGCAAATTGAGCAAACACAGGGGAAGAACAATAGATGAAAGTGTTAAGTCCATTCCCATCAACTGACTGTCTGGTACAGTGCCTCAGTCTCACTTCACTTATGGCTGTTTCTCTGTTAAGGCTTTTAGGACCCGAATCTTAAGCCTGCAGCTTTGTTGAGACCAAACTTTGGCTTTTATAAACAAATTCTGCTCCGACTTCCATCTGCTCGCCACCAAGTAACAGGACTTGTTTGAAAGTCATCTGACGGGGGGGACAGCAGATGCACAGGAAATGCTTTTGATCAAACAAGATGGCTCGAGAGCGGGGAGGGATGGAGGGGAAAAAGTGGGTGTGACTGAGTACATGTGCTTTTGAGGACAAGCATGTGCCTTTGTTTCAGGGTGCGTGTTGATGAGCGCTGAATGTCGATTGTGTGAGGCGTTTTTTGGCACCACGGGCAGGTTTCCTACAACAGAGACTGATGGGGGTACTAATCCTTCTGTCTCCCGGCTCCTCTGTGTCTCTGTGCGTCCTGGTGCCATATGTGACGGGGCCAGCGGGCGGGTAGTGGGTTGTTTGTGATGTGATATTGTTCATAGAGACGCCATGAGATGAGAATATGTTTTTTTTTTTTTATGAATAGGGAGGAGGGTTAGGGAAACAGCTGCATGCCAGACCAGTTGGCACTGACGGCTATAGTAAAGTTTTTTTTCCTTCTCAGTTGTTTTTATATGGCCCATTAAAATGAGCTGATGCTAGCACTCTGCTACCCAGTGTACCCTCTCAGGAATATTCTGCTTCACTTTTTACTTCTCGTCTTTCTCTTAAGCTGTCACACAAGAGGCTGAACTGCTTTCCCACAGGTCAACTTAATTGGAAGCCAGTTGATAGCTAATTAACACAATCAGAACTTTTTTTTTTCCAGTAAAACTATTTTCTTGTTTTGTTAATTAACCTGTTTTATTGCTCTGTCTCCATTTTAGCTGGGAATTTGCTGCCATTGGCTAGCTGCACCGTCGGCCACACCCACACATTAGTTTAAGGGGCGAGTTTAGGAGCACAATTCAGTCTTTACAAACCAAGCCAATAAAGTAATGCCAAAAACTGCAGTTCCTCCAATGGCCACTTGAGGCCGGCTCCAAAAACGAGCCAGTCTCCGCAGACAGACTCCCATGGTAAAGTTCCCAACTGCACAGCAGAAGTAAACATTTACAGTCTGGTACAAAAACAGCTTTGGCTTCTACACTGAATCTCAGCCCTTCCTGACAACAGTCATATGACTCACTTTAAATTTTATTAAAGCTTAAAGTTATGCTTAGTAAGGACATTTTTACAGTTGTCTAACTGCTCTGTGTTAAGCTACTAGCTGTCTGTTAGTTGTCATTTCTAATTTGAGCCGGTGAATGTGACCTCTTGGCCGTGCTTGGAACAAAGTCTGTATGCGAAATATTTATTTTATTCATATGTTAGCACTTATGAGCAGGTGTCAGTAATCAATGATCAATGTCTGTAGCTACTCAGTGTCTAAATAAATGGCTAATTAATCAGCAAATGAGTAAGCCTTGGGTTAGCGTTTGAACTAAAATGGCCAGCTGTGGTAACGATGCCAATGGGTTAGGGTTAGTGTTAGTGTATGATTATTATAAAAATGGAGCCCGCTTTACTCGCCCCCACCTCTTTGCTCATTTCTACATTAGCAGTGACTAAGGCGGCATCATGCACTGCCATGGCTGTAACAGTGGAGCAGCTCGCTCTAAGCTTCAAAATCACTCTTCACAATCCTATGGTTTGGTGACGAAACAGAGCCCTGGCTACAGTCTATGAAATAAACAGCTGTGCAATGTCCTGTGTGGCTCTGCAGGGATGATGTCATCAGGGTTATCTTGGCTCAGGCTTGAGACTTAAAGTTTGAACCTGTGCTACAGTTTGGAGGTTTGGAAGTTGACTCAAATGAGCATTTAGGAGGCAGCAGAGGTCCAATGAAAGACATTAGTAGATTATGGGAAATGTAGAATTCAGTGTTTCTGGTCCTTGACCCATAAAACAAGAATATCTGGACTTCTGCTGCTTTGATTTTAACAATCCATTTTCTAGCTTGTCTCATGTGAGTACCCACCCTTTATGAAAGGTTTACTGACAAAACCATTTAAAAGAAAAATGAAAGAAGACTATGTTGTGCGCATGTTGGCAAACTGTATGTGCATGCATTTGTACTCACTCCTGGGTTCACGTGGTCCGTCCACGGTGACCTTTATGGCTCGGTGGTAAGTGGCCACTTGTGGTGGGTTGGTGAATACTGTGATTGTCAGCGTGAAGCTCTTGCCTGTGGTGACATCAAACAACATCAAATGACATGCCATCTGCAGAGACAATGACCTGCATTCATCGCTAAACCATCCCTAAGTCACAAGTGTGGTTGTGATCACATAATAGCCAATACAAACTGGGAAAAATCGACTTTAAGAGGATTAACGGCAGACAACATGTTTGAGGGGGTCTATTTAGGTTCTTTGGCACAGTCTAAATGGAAGATTGACTGGAGGAGCCAGTATCTTGTTATCCAGAATTTCTCCCTGTCTAACACAGTGTGAGTGGGCGAGAGGCATTTTAACAGTCACTTCCTGTCTCAATAATCCCCAGCAGTTGCTGCCTTGGGGTTGAGTGTCTGTCTGTGCAAGTGTGTATGTTCCTATGTGCATGCACGAGGAATGCTATGAATCAGAGCGCAACAGCCGAGTCAGCAGTAGCACTAACGCCCGAGGTATGCAGGCGCATCACGTAACCATGACTACACGCAGGAAACAGGAAGTGGGGGGCAGGTAGAAGCAGCGACTCATTGGAGCAGCTGTCCATTCAGTAGCAGCCATCTACCCATGCGTGTCCTCCCCTCTTCCGTTCCGTGCTGTAGCTCACTGTAAACATGCCTTTCAAAGCACTGATAAGTCAGGGAGATAGCAGATCACAGATGCAACAGGTGTCCCACATACCTGGTTTGAGGGGCATGTGGGTGAGGCAGAGCCAGTGATCTGTGATAAAAGTGGGACACCGAGTGCGTCACCTCCCTGTGCTCTCTGCCATCATCGCTGCTGTCATCTGCTACCTGTGATCTAATTTGGGCTTAATGTTAACACTATTAAGTCTAATGATGTTATCGACAGTATCCAGTTACTCTGTTGATTGTCCTGTCTACCCACGCTATCATCATACGGCGGCACCATTTCACCCCTGTAACTATCAATACTTGTCTAACTGTGTTGGCTCTCCCTACCTCTCTATACACACCTTTTATCTAACATCCTGTCAGTTCCCTCTGCTTGTACTTATCTCTGTCATTGCTGGGTATTCATTTCAGACACCTTGTAGTCTGATCTCCCCTGGCTCCTATGTCACTTCCTGTGACTAGATTCTGTGTCACAGTGAAGGGACGCAGCAGGACCAGAGACCACGCCTCTTCTCCTCTCTATACTTTATTCCCCCTCATCCCTCCTGACCCCCACCGCTTCCCATCTTTTTGACAGCTACAACTGGGAAGGAAACTGAAAAGAAAAGTCAATGGTGGAGCTGCTGACAGCTCTTAACACCACCAACTTATCTTAGGTGACAACTCTCTGTGAAACTGTAGTCAAATAGTGTCTAAGAAAATATTTCCAGAAAGAATCTTTAAAAGAGACTGAGAACACATCCTCAGAGCCAAATTTGACATCATAAATGAAATGATCTAGTAACTAGATGATAAATGATGCAAAGAGTTGCTTTAGTGTTGCCAAATATTCAGGGAATGCCATTTGACCCAATAGCAGTGTGCCTCTGTCTCACTGCTTAACAGCCTGAAGATGAAAAGCAGAGTGATCAGATGCAGGGCTGTAGCACCACCCACCTTGTTTATAAGCCTTGTGTGAGCTGGGTCATGTCAGGTGAACATTAAAGGAAGAACGAAAAAACACTTATTCCTCGTTATCAATTCAACACTTTCTTATGCAGCTAATGCAATACTGACACACGACCAACACACATCCCATCTCTGTCCAAAGGGCAAAGATCTTAAGTGGGAGACAGTGGCGTTTACAAAGCTTGTCTGTCTCCCCTGGGTTAAAAGATTTTAAAAAGTAAATAAAGGCCCTTCATTTTAAAGCAACGAGAGTGGCAGCAACATGATTCACCACTCAGACTTTAGGAGACTGGCGGTGGGATTCGAGCCCGGAGTTAGAGAGATCATTATGTGGTTGCCACGTAGGGAATGTGACCACTAATCCACACCACTGAACCTAATAGCTGTGACTGAGTAGTAGTAGTGTAGAGGCAGAGGAGCACAGAGAGCTGCAGGCCTCACCTCTGCCACTGCGGCCCACGAAGCGAAGGTCGTTGAAACGTGCTACCTGGTTCTTCATCACACCTGAGGCGTTCCGCAGCTCGGCGGAGTAGTTCTCATCGTTCCCGGCCATTACCGTGACAACAGTCCCGTCAGGTATATCTCCCAGGGCGACCACCTGTCGGGAGGCACAAAGGTCAAAGGGCAGATAATTAGGAACTATCTTGATCAATGCTCTGGAGGAATACACACATACACCCCTGTGGCCAACAAGTGGTAAAATCTAACTTCCACCCACAATACACTGCAACAAATCCTCTCTCTGTTCAGAGTTAAAGAAAATAAAAAGAATGATTAAAGATGAAAATTGAATAATGGGGGTTCTGTTAGTTTAAAAGCCAAAAGCTGAGTGAAATCAAACATTAGTTTCTTTCTCTGTTCCATTGGTGAAAGACATTCGCAAGCTAATGTGACAGACTTGTTTTACATCATGCCATCCTCCACCAAATGATTTTGATAAATGGATGTAATTTCATTCTCCCAAAGCTGTTGGATCATGATGAATGTGATTATGTGAATCACTTCTCAAATACTTAATACTTGCAGAGTCTTAAAAACAAAAGCAGGGAGACCTCGTGTTATCATTTAGATTCCTGGATTCAGATAAAAGAGCATGAGTGGGCCTACAGAGCAGAAATAATTACAGAGAATAGTAATAAGAACAGTTAAATAACACATATATTTAAAAACGTGTCATATTTGATTTTGATCCAGCTCTACTGCTACAAATTTCCCCTCTGGTGTGTCTTTGATCCATCCTTTAATAATATCTGTCAAGTAATTAATAGGTTGTTTCCTGTAAAATATCATGGGAGTCTATAGAGGCCTAAAATATAAACAATCACTCTTTGTTGCATCTTAAAATATATCTTTTTCTGTCTTTGACTTTCTGCTCATTAAATGCTCAGTAAACCTCCACACCTGACTAATTACAATAACGTAGTGTAAACATCAGTGTTAGTTCCAGTTACAGTAGACTGTGGTGTGGTTCTGACATGCTGTTGTGTATTTTTAAATATTTGTTATATGAAAACTTAATTACCTAATATAGTGATTAATCATCATGAAAACAAAGCTTTGGTTGTATCATGGTTATTACTCACTGACTGAGGCTTTTTAAATGAGCCACAGTAGTATAGCTCACTACAACAGCTGCTTACTGGCAATAAATAAAATACACTTTTTGTTTTAACACAAAATGTGAAAAGGAAACAATATGAATATCTGAGCCCTTTCCTTCTTTAACATTACCATATATTTAACATTTTTTTCTTCTGGCCTTTATACATCTCCTTCCCTTCATGCTTTGTCATTTAAAAATGTATTTTCTGAATATTATTTTGTTTGTGAAGTGACATTAAAAACTCCCGGATCACATTCCACCTAAAATTGTTATTTTTGGTTATTTAGAATTCACAATAACAACAGCACTATGTATTTTTCAGAAAGTGTGATAAATACAGGTGATTAAACGTCATCCTTGACACGAGGGAATAAAATAAACAACGTAAAAATATGGGGAATAATCCGACACTCGCGGCTTTAAACTGTTGGGAATTGATGTAAGTTGCGTAAAAGTCTTTGTTTTTTAAATGAATACTTGGCTCGGTTTAGTGGTTGTTTATCCTCCACTGAACTCGCACCGCAGTTTACCCACCTTTTCATGAAGTCACACATAGCTGAGACGGGACTCACCTTGAAGGCGACAGGCAGCGTCTTGTTGCACCGCCAG
>OMNW01008648.1:32753-45672 GCA_900303245.1 Selene dorsalis
GCACTAATAAGTCCTAATAGGTGGTGCAGCTCGCAAACACACACAGCACCATTTTACTCCATCAGTATGACCCTGCTGGGATTAAATAACATGTTTGCCTCAGAGGTACAATTAAGCATTGCTAAATAGAGTTCCTTTGAGCCTGGAGTTAAGGGAAGAGTCTTCTCTGCACAGTAGCAGCCAGTGAAGCGCTCGGATTTTTCCCCCTGGCTTTTTCAAATTACCTATTGATGAGTGGGCTTCACGTCTCCCCCCTGGCTGGGTTGGGGGTGGGGGGTAGGGGAGAGGAGGGGAGGATGTCTGGTTCACTTTTAAGATGTCTCCAAGAAGCAGGCCTGTGGTTAGATCTAAGGCAACACTTATGCAACAGAAGCTGCCTTTCTCAAATACATATATGGTTTCCCTGCAAATTATCTGAGATTTTCTTTGGGGAAAGTTTTCCGCCTGGAGTTTTTAGATATTTACCCACATCGACCCGCTTTTCTTTTGATCGTGTTGATTCGGGTCTGTCTGTGTAAGCGCTTTTTTTCTCTACTGTGACTGCATAACTTTACTGAACGATAATTGCTCCCATGACTTAATTGTCTATATGTAATTAAGTTTGTAATAGAGAAAATAGGCACTTAAATGTTCCTCAGAGAGGCATGGTGGTTGAGTGGGTGCCACACATGTTGAAGATTATTCTGCCCTCCCCATCTGATCTGCCAGTATGAGGAGTTATAAAAAATGTATTTGAGGCAATTAAATGAAAATTCCTTGATGTAAATGCCAAGACAAATTTTAATGAGCCCCCTTCTCTCAATTTGGAATATTTGCCCGCTCCCTCAAGTCGCCTCAATTTATCGCTGGGAATGTGCACTCAGCCTTAAATTAAAAATGTCCTTAAATACAAATCCGAGGACGGGATGGAGTAATGTGGCTTTCTAACTAACAAAACAATATTTTGTAACTCGTGTCCTCAGCAAACTGGCTGACGCCGGACAAAATGATCCAGGAGAAACATAAAACCAGGAGGACTTGAAGAAAATACATAAAATCAACAAAAAGGCAAGACTCAGAGAGCTTAGTTATACCATGTCTTTGTCCAGCAAATAGACCTAAGATTCACAGATGTAAATTTCTGTCAATCTTTCATCCTATTTCAGCTGAGTGAACTCTCAGAAGTGAACTCTAACTTCACTGAAAATCTGCTCCCTCTTGTCTCTGATCAAAACAAAAATGTTTAAGTTGCCATTCCTAATTTATACCAGTCCTGATACAGTAAAACTCGCTCTATTTATTTATCCTAAATTAGAAAGACAACAGAAAGCACTGGTGGTCTTGCAAAATCACATTGCGGTGTCAAGGGGACTTTTTGTGGTTGCACTGACAGATTTACTGCACAGATGTTCACAAACAGGGGCAACATCAATGGGCTGCAGCACAGTCTCATTCAACAATCTCTAATATGAGAATCGATGATAATCTTCCCTCTGAGTGTCTCCACCTGAACATCTGCACACATCTGCTCCTCTCTCAGCCTCCGCTGCAGCATGCTTTCAATTTCCTGCTGCGCTGCTCCTCTCCTCTCCTGCGCTCCGACCCCAGAGACACAGTGAGAGGTCAGGGGGTTAACATGGTAATAGGTGGTGGTGATTGGTAGAAGACGCTCACTCTCTCCTGGCTTTCAGAGCGTATTAGGAGCCACCCTGCTTCTGTGTGGAGCAGGAGCCCAGAACAGCTGTGTCTGACCACGAAGCGACTTCTTAAAAACATCTTTTAAACATTTGATTTGGACAGGGGAGCGGAGGCTATGGACCGGAGCAGAGAGAGAGAGAGAAGAGAGAGAGGGGAGGGCTGGTGGTGGTGCTGGGTCTATTAAACTCAGCCTGTCTATTTCTTGTGTCGCACGGGAACAAAACTGTTTGTTTAAATTTGAAAATCCTTCTGGTAAACCTAAAATATCATTTATTTTGCTGCTCTAATTAGATTGTGTAAAGGAGTTGACACAATAAAATACAGCAAAACCAAAACAGAGGCCTCAAACTGGAACATGCTTGTTGGCCTTCACAGGTAATTAGAAATAACAGAGTTGACACTGCTACTGTTCACAGTTCTTGAATCCATTGTGGTTTAATTTCCTATAGATCCCCTCTGAGAGCCAAGGAGGACATCGAGCGTAGAATTAGACAAATAAAGAATAAATATGAAGAATAAATTCCAACTGATGAGTGAAATTGAGCAGTCATTTGAAAAGATAAATATTTCTAGTGAAAGAAAAATGTCTCAGGAGGGTTTTTGTTACTTGTGTATACAAATCAGATCAGAGACAGTAATTCCAAAATTCATACTTTCCTATTTTAGTCATTTTTTTAGAAAAGCAGTAAGTCAGGATAGATGTATTGTAACGAGTTGAAATGAATTATCACTGTACTTGAACTCTGAATTTAAAGTACATGGGGTTGACATGGAGCATCTCGTTGGTCACAGTGGGTGTCTGTTTGTCGATGAAATGCTCCCAGGAGGCTGCAGGAATCCACTCTGATTAATTAATGACAGCAGTGCCACTGAACAATTTCAGGAAGCGATTACAGACCTTTCTTGGCAAACTAATCAATACTTCTTCCCTCTGCATAACACAGACACCCAACATACACAGTCCAGTAATCCCCACATCTTGTTTCAATGCTCCACTGTAAACTCTCTTGTGCAGTGTCTGTTTACGTTTGTCAAAAATATCACCCATGCTTTTGTTTTTGGTTCCGCAATGGCATCGCTTTGTAAATCTAAGGGTACGTTGCACAAACATGTCATCTCCCTGTTGCAGAAATATTTATAAACATCACATGGAGTAAATACTGGAATCTCTAAATGTGGAGAGGTTTTCTTTCTTTTTTTTTTTTTTTTGGCGTTGCCGTTGTATTTGCGCACCACAAAAAGCCATGATGGTAGCCGGGTCCTTCATCCACCACAAAAAGCTTGGACCTTGATGGAGAAGTCCTCAGTGACCTCAGCTGATCCCCTTCACTCATCTGGACCCAGATCCTTCCATCAGATCCAACATCCTTACCCTCTTTACCCAAACCCCTTCGTTCTTCGATCCAAACCTCAACACCTGACCCCGAGTCCTCCCCGTGACCCGAGCCCCTGACCCAACTCCAGACACAACAGAGACCAGCGAAGCGGTACTCACCCCAGAAGAAGTTTTGTTGACATGGTGTCACTGTGCTGAAAAGGCTGTTAGATGCCATAGCTGCCTCTGGTTGCAGCAAGCCCCACTTTTGTTCCTCTGTGGTTTCCGTGACCCTTGACACGTCCTAAACCAAGAGCACGCAGCATGTCATGAAGAAAAAAAATGGAAAAGCCATCCACAAGACATGCTTTTACGTATCAACTATTTGGATGACCACAAGTAACAACCAGGTCTGGTTTTATAGAGAAAAAAAATTGCAGAGGCAAATATCGCCTTTGCGGATAGATCAGATGGTGTCGGACTTGCTTGCTTGGCGAGTGTGGTTGGAACGTACTTACTCGCTTAGCGCCGTCCTTGTGACTGGTGCTGGCCCGCGACGATTAACCATTTACACTCCAGGTCGCCCTCAAACACCAACCCCGAGCCGCACGTCTGTGGTTCTGTGGTTGTTTGGGAGGCGAGCAGAGCCCTCACACAACCCAAAAGGCACCAGCTTTAAAACTCGTCTCTTTCCTGCCCTCCATGTGCCGTCACTGGAGAGCCTGGGTCACATGCCCTCTGACGTCATCACGGCACAGCAATTGAATGGGACAGCCTACCGTTGTGGCTTTCTTCCCTCTCCTCTCCTCTACTCTCCTCTCTTCTCCTCTCCTCTCCTCTCCCCGTACTTTTTTCTCTCCTCTCTGGCTCCCCTCCTTCTCTCTTACGCGTGGTTCGGCGGCGCTTCCAGGCTCTCTGGGGGATCGGGGTCTGACGCTCCCATGAGTCAGGAGGCTTCAGTGGGGGCAGCTTGTTCAACCGCCCATGCCTCCCCAGCATATGGGGAACAGCGCTCTCTGCTTTCCTCTCCCTTCACTCTTTCATCCCCCTCCCTTCTCTCCCTCTCTCTCTCTCTCTCTCTCTCTCTCTCAATGTCTGTCTCTCTGACTCTGCTACTCCTTCCCTCAACTCCTTTAACAGGCTGCCGTGCTGCTCCTGTCTGCCTCTGAGCAGGGAGAGCTGAGCTTGGTAAGATTTGAGGGTGTGAGTGAGGAGCGAATGGCTGGCTGGCTGGCTGGCTGGCTGTGTGAGACTGGGTGTGTAAGTGTGTGTCTGAGCGTGTGTGTGTTTGTCTGTGTATGCATGAGCAGCAGAGAGAATAGGGGAAGAGAGGGAGGCTGGGTGAGTGAAAGCAGGGGTGGTGTGAAAACAGTTTATTTACAGAGGAGCGCGTCTGAAGAGTTGCTTCAGTGTCACTTTTTGCAGCTTGAATTCGTTCTCTTTCTCCTGTTTCACACTCTTTACACTGCTGTCAGCACAGACAGGAGTCCTGTTGTTTTGTTATTACTCTAAAAACTGTGTATGTGTGTGTGTGCATGTCCATGTGTGTGAGCAGGCCCGTGCTGAGCTTTAAATGGCTCTCATGGACTCAGGCGATTCCTGTAAGAGGCCGTAAATCACGGCCACCTGTCTTCTCTGTGAAAGAGATGCCTTCTCACAGTCTCGCTAACACACACAATAACACAGATATCCTCCCAGAGCGGCCTGCCAACACGTAGTGCAGAGCAGGCAACTCATGACAATCAACCATGAATCATCACACTTGACACACACACACAGATGCGAACACACACATTGATTCCCACACAAGCACGTTCAGTCCACGCCCTCACGATGTCACGGCCGGTCTTTGATCAGCGATCGCAGGTGTTTGTTACAACAGATCAAAAACGCAGATGGGGGTGTTGGTACAGAAGAACAGGAATGTGGGGAACGAAGCTGAGAGTTCAGTCAGGTTTGAAAGTGTTTAAGTGTCTCGGTCTTCTTGTCACTTGGCAGTGGGCGAGCATGACGAAGCAGTAAAGAGGGGAACAGGCTCCTGTTGCTGCTGTTCATCAGGGGGTTTTACAAGTCTATCACTGCTGCTCAGTTCCAGCTGATTTGAAGGGACGGTCCATACATATCATAATAATATATTTTCCCACATGCATCTAATGGTATTCAGCCATGTAGGTAGTTTGGCTTTTCAGATCACTCATCTCTGCTATTTCTACCTCCACCAGAAAAATAAAATGGAGATGAAAAGAAGTGAACTGAAAATTTCTGCTTCTCTTCACTTTCTAGGAACTATTTCTCCATTACTGCGGAGAGTCCACAGACCTCATTGTGAGCAGTTTTCATTGGATCTACTTTCTACTAAAAAAATAGTCCCAATGAAAAGTGTTCCCGCTGTGTTTTATTGACTGTTCTTGTTACTGTTGATTTTTTTTTTTTTAATGTAATTTCTGAGCACCACAAACTAACAAGCTGTTACCTGTGCTGTGTTGAGTGACAGCAGAAATCTTCAAACCTGGTCAAATAAAAGCAAAAATGTTTTGTGAGCTAAACAGATCAGAAAGAAAAGATGTTTTTTGATATCTGTTTCAACAGTTTGAGGGTCAGTTTATGCTTCATAGAATGAGGCTGATGTTGTTTGGTGTATTTTTGGATGTAAATTTAACACATCTAAAAGTGACATTTTAAAATGTAGTAACATTACATGAATGTTGAAAATGTTTAATAAGTAAGATTTTACAGCAACTTTGAGAAAGTTACATGAGAGCTCCAAGATAACATAAAATCACTAAGTATATTTTATTGCATTAATCCGAGAGGTCAATTAACAAATTAGTAACTTTAATTTTAAAATAATCACAATAAAAACACAAGGAATACATCATGATTAAGTGACCACAACCCAAATAAAGCCTGCTGCTGTCTAACTACTGCTGTGTAAATGCTAAGAGTAAACATGTTATTATTTTTATCTATGAATTCTCAGCCCCTGTTCCCTCAAATTTCGATAATCTTAATATAGCATCAGAAAAAAAAGTGAAATCATGAAATACTAACAATCTGCCCACAGGCTCCACACGGCACAGCACAACAGCATTTCCACACGCCTTTGCCATCTACCTTATTTTTGTGCGGTGAAGCGTTTATGTTGGCGCGGCGCTCTGTAAATATTTGCTGTCTAAAACAAGTAGATGCCTCGTGAGTCGCAGCACATGTTACAGAATCCTTAGGGACGGGCTATTCAGATGCTGCAATGTACACAGTGCTTATTTCCTTCCTCAGATTTTATCAATCATGTCACCCATGCAGTTTAGCGTCACACTAATTATACCTAAAACTTTATGATGAAGTCTTGCTTAATAATTGTTAGGCTCTACGGTTTGGCTCAACAGTGTAATAGCAGAGACATGCTATGTAGTTGGACTAGTTTGGGGCTTGATACTGAAGTATTTCAAAAACAACATTTAGGGTTTCGTATAAACATTTTAAGGTTATTGCAAATGGATGCTTTGCTGTCAAAAGCATTAAACCTTAGGACAGAGTGCAGTGCTGCTATGAGATCCACCGAGCCACAGTAAATTACATGTAGTTTGATGGGAATGTAATTTGCACATCGTGACTGAATCTAAAACACGGAATGAAAAATAAAGCATAAATGTCAGACCTCACTCATATGGCAGGAAACATAACTTCTTGGGTGGCATGGCGTGTGATAAACAACCTTGATGGTGAAAATCTGAACTATGATGATGTTGTAGTCTCAGATATCGGCATGGATTCTTTAAGAGCTGCGAAGGTTAGAGCTGCAAGGAGTGAGTGATGTTTTCCCCCTGATACACTAACAATGTTAAGTTACAGTTGGCAAAATATTGTTTTATTTGTCCAAGTGTTGGTCGGGTCAGCGGTTCACCCACCTTAAGAAAACCACAACAGACCTTTTCCGTCGCTAAAACCTTGACCACAATCTCCACTCCTGTCTACAAGCAAGTCTGAGGACCCCAGATCTAATCCTGAAAACATGTAAATTAAAGGTTTTGATTTTGTTTTATAAAGTAAATGATAAAAAAAAAAGATCAGTTAACATAGTTTTTACTGAATTTTTTCTATTCTTCTGTGAAGCAATTGTGCTCTGAAAGGAGCAAATTGTGATGGTCATATGAAATGTGTTTTAGTGGATATAACAAATCTAATAATGGAGCGTATAAAAACACAGTATATGTATCCATCCACTGCTTACGGTATATAAGCAGCGGAGGCAATTCTATACGTGAGGAAGGTACTGCCAGCTTGGAGAGGTCGTCATTATGCTGTAGAGACAGTTTAGTAATATATGTACTCCTGACTGTCAAAAAAAATGCTTTTACATGAAGGTAATGATGTTAAAGGCTGGAATATAATGTGGTATATAATATTTCCTTCATTACTGTTTCTCCACCGGTGGCCATATACTACACTAGCTATAACTTGTGTGTGTGTGTGTGTGTGTGTGTGTGTGGAGCTGAAGAGCTCGGCCATACTCTGAGCTCTGGCCAAGGTCTGCCCTGAGGACTGTGGTCGATGGCCCACCCTGCCAGACACTTTCTCTCTCTCTACCACTCAGGACCACACACCTTCAAGTGGACTCACTTTGTTATCACAAGCTCTCAAACAAACATAATAGAGGTATCATGTGTTGGACTATGCTTAAAATTACGCATGCTATTAACACTACAGCGTGTGTGTAATGTAGCGCTGCTGGATACAGCGCACCATTTCCTTGCTTTGTCACAGCAGATGAACGTCTCAGTGGACTGTTTTCTCTAAGAATTATTTCTTGCAACAGAGTATTTCTGGAAAAATATTGGGGGATAATGATACCTAAGATGAGTTAAAATTAACTCAGACCGAGGCTGTGAGGCTGTCTGTATTCGTCTCTCTGCGAAAGCTAAAAATGACATGACATAATTAGACCAGAGCAGACATTACACACGTGGAGGTATTACAGTATTAGAAAAGGAAGGGCTTATTAATAGCCCTTTTGGCCCGTGTTGTGTACTCTTTCTGGCGAGGCATCAGAACGGCCCGGCCGGGCAAACAGGCAGGTACAGTGATTCACTTTAACAGGCGACATCTGTAAAACGCCAAGGTAGTTTACACTGCGGCCGAGCCCGAATTAACATGCTTTCATTGGAAACAAACACCACTTGCAATCAGCTTCTGTTGGCTGCTGCTCTGCTGGTGTGAACGTAAATATCTCCTTACAGTGCTGCTGAGGCAGGACGGTGACCTGCAGCCGTAGAATCGAGCAAGAGTCATAGAGAGGTTCACTTCAACATGGTCCAAAACTCATGGAAGTGCAGAAACTTAATCTACGACGTCGCTTCGCCAAGAGGATGTTGATGTTCTATGTGAATTGTTTGGTAAGGTACGGTATGGTATAATCTTAATGAAAAGTAGATATTTTTCTTTTGGAGTCCAGCAGTGGTATCTACATCTTCCAGTGACTTAAGGCCCTTTCTTGTGGTGTCTGGACAGCTGTTTTTGGAGTCACAGCTTTGAGGGAAAATAAAGTCAGCCTTTAAGTAATAAGGGGAAATGTTTAATATCGAATGGCGCGCGCACAACCTAAACACACATTAAAAATAGCTCTTGGAGTTGTGATTACATAAAATTGCAAAAAGGAGAAAGTCAGATCATTGGTGGAGGCTGCGATGAGGAGGCTGTGGCTGACCACTGAGAGACTGAGCCATTTCTTTTTTCCTCCATTCCTCATTTTAATCAAGGGCCCAGTCCAGGATAAACAGTGCCTACCTACACTGCAGTTCAAACAGCACGGCCCGCTGAGACCCAAGCGATGATTTCTAAATGTTCACTGACAAGCTGGTTTAATTTGTGTGCTAAGTAGATGGAGGTGGACTTATATATATCTTTTTTACTTGGCATACATACCACTCTCCCGCTATTTCTCCACCTCTGTGAAACATTATGGTACTTCTCTGTATATAAGGCATAGTGGTCCTCCACAAGTCCTGCTGTCTGGTTTATGTACTCCATGCTGTGTTAAAGGTGAGGACAGGTCCAGCCGCTGAGACCTGAGCAGAGACTTCCAGCGGCTCTTTCATACCAAACACTCTCTCACCATGACTGTGGCCCTCGGTGAAGCTCCTACTGACTCTCTTTCTGCCTCTTCAGCTGGTGTCCAGTGAGGTTGGTACAGTATAGTTGTGGCCACTAGAAACCCTGTCATTGTGTGGTCACTTGTCAACAACTAAAAGATTTTACAATAGCCACTGGGCCAAGGTCGACGGAGTTCAAGTGCCTGAACTGCGCAGTCAGCGTTATAATTACATCGCACTGATGATACAACTTCACTACAAGGCTGAGAGTCACATGATGCCCCCAGTCACATGATGCCGTCACTCTGGGCAAATGTCAATAACTGAAATGACTGTCTGTCATGCATACAGAGAGTGTGAGGAGGAATACGTTAACTCTGCGCTGGCCATGACTCAAATCTGGGGGTCACGCCAGCCAATTGCAACCTGAATGAGCTTATACATAAGCTGCCCATTATGTGTCTCAATAACTCAGTTTACTTGCTGTCAAGAACAAAGTATGACTGATAAAGGCAGACGGCTCACTGGAGAAACAAGCCATTATGAGGAGGAGTTCGGCACTGTGTCACTGACAATGGGGCAAACAAAAGAGTCTGTTGTCTTCTCCAGCCGGTGGGTTATTTTTTTTTCTGTGGGGCTTTTGTGATGGATAATTGCCCTCCTCACATGATTTCATAATGCTGTGACTCGTCTTTCAGTCCCTGTGTAACACAATAACAAGATATAAAAAAAAGAGGGGGGTCTAAATCTGAATTTTTGACATTGTTTAGAAGTGGCCGCTTTTCTTCATTGTGGTGTATAATTTTAGAAAGATGTACGAGCAGGATGCTGACTTGAACCAGTCATAATACAGCCTGGAGCACAGGCAGGCAGGCCAGCACTCAGAGTTCACAGGCTGTATTGTCTTAGGATAATCATTTAAAAGTGCTCACACAACTGCTCCATAGTCGTACGGCTTTATATCTCATTGCTGTCTGGAAATCAAATTCAAATCAGATGGGAATACTCCAAGTAAACCCAGATTTATACTGAATAAAAGAAATTGCCATATTTTTTAGCATAGTACATCTAAATTACATTTGACATTTATAGGCAGAGTTCACCATTATTTTTAACACACTAAAATAGATGCATACTAAAAGAATTGAGCTGTTTTGTACAAGTAATATTTATCACCTGCAGCTCTTGTAAGATTAATGCGTCTTTTTTGCTGACAGACACACAGTCCAAATCAAAGTGTGTGTTGCCACCCCAAGGATGGGGCTGAACTGTAAACGCTGTTCTCCACACAAAGCCGTCTGCACATGTACAGTATGTGCACAGAGGTAACCTGGGGGCATTGTCTATTAGATGCTCGGTAGGTATGCAATCTTTCTTCTGAGTCAGCAGAGATCAATCCAGGACAAGCCAGACGAGGAATGTATTTACTCCTCAAGGAAAAAAAACACTTAACTTCAAACAGAGAGCACCTATCACATTATGATGTATGCTGGAATCTGACTAATTCAAAAGCATATTGACACACAGGAATGCATATCTTACAGAAGAGCTGTGTAGGGCAGCACTTTTAAACACATTGTTAAAGAGAACCTGCATTCCTCCATGTGCGTGCAGATTAATATGCTTGTAAAAAAATTAGAGGCTTACTGTGCTGCCGGGAGTAGGTTTCAAAAGTGAAGGTAGGACGCTCTGAAAGCCCGTTTAAACAGAGGTGGATGTTCTATGCTGTTTAAAAAATACAGCACGGGAGAAAATCTGAATTTGCATGCATACCTGGAATAGATTTTATAAACCTTGTGGTTTTTGTGATCAGTGGTTTCTCCAACAACAGAAGAAGTCGAACCTAATGGAGCATTTTAAGTCCTGCATTAAAACTGACAGCTAAGTAAAAGTGCAGACGTAATGTCAGCAAAACGTACGTGAAGGATTAAAAAGAACGAGCTTTTAGAAAGTGATCATATGTTTTGTATATTAATGTATATGTAATATATCTTCATTAGGAAAATGGACAAGTCAGTTGATGAGAGTTTTCTTTTCCTCATCGACATGTCTTCTTCTTACAGCTTTTCCAAATCTTAAATCTTAGTAAAGTAAGTAAACACGGGTAACATTAAATATGTTACAATTTCTTTATTTTAATCAAAATGTTGAAGAAGTCTCATGAAATACTAAGGATACTTAAATTTAACTATGGTTACCCAGCTCTAAAATTTAAAAATCTAAACTTGAGTCTGCCTTGAGCAATTAATGAACGACTACAGCATAATATTTAATGAGTAAAGAGTGCTAAACCACGCCAAATCTGAATACGGCAGGAAAAAATCATTCATGAACCATAAATTAGCTTAAGACCTACTGCAACGGCTGTGATTTCCAGTATAGTTGCTTGTCTCCCAGTAGTAGGAGTAGTATAGTTTTATTTCCCACTTTTGGTCCCTTTTTATTAACAGAAATCTCTACTGTTTCCAAAAAAACGAAAGGAGTGCAGCTGCAGTTAAATGAGGTTTGTAATATGTCTCCTTTGAACAGTACACTCACATATTGTTGCCTCTCCAACACTATTTCGCAGATGGTGGTTTTGGGATGTGTATTTGTGAATTACAATGACTCCCTTTTTTTTGCTCTCAAAACATTCCAGCAGCCTGCAAGATGAAATGCTGGAATCCGAGGCATGATGCTAATTTGAAGACAGAATAAATCTATAAATCTGACTTAGTCTCTCGCCTGGGGATATACAGCCATGATAATTACAGGTTGACTTTGCAGACATGCAGACATCTCTCATCTGTATTGCTAATAGTATAACCAGCAGGCTGCTACGTGCTTACTCAATGTCTAGCAGTAGGGGTGAGCAGAGGTAAGCTGTAACAATGATATCATTATGAAGCAGGAATCAGTTGTCTCAGATTTCATGTTGTTATGACAAAGATTTACTACAGTTTGAAAAGAATTATGTGTTTGTCTTTACACTGTGTGGCAGTTGTACACTTATCCATTAATTACCATTTGGAAATTATTGTGAAACCAGGAACGCCAAGTCTGGTCATGGCGTTAGCTGCAAGTCCGAATTAAAACGTATTTGTGAAAAGTTTGCAATGCTTTGATTGTCCCTCATGAGCAAACAAACAGGCATCCCCCTCCACTGGCAGCATGACTATCTGAGGAAGATCTAACACGAAACATAACGGATGATCTGGGAGGACAGTGCCGCATCTGGTTGTAGTTAAATCCTTGTTTTGCTGTGTCCTTCAGACTCGGTGCCATAGGCCCAAACTGCTCAAGCAAGTAGAGTTCATATGGACACAAAACCACCATGTGGTGCCTGGAAGACTCCCCACAGAGGTCAGCTTCAGGACTCACCGGCCCAAGAGACAATGGATCAGGACATGGTGGATCATATCGCTGGTGCAGGCCATGAAACGAACACTGGAGTGACTCAAGACATTAAATAGACTGTTGGCTACGTGAAGAGCTTTATTGAGCTAGAATTTTAGAGACAAGGCAAAATGTCGGCCCGATCAGATTTGATCTACACTATGAAAAAGTGTCTCCTTTTCCTGTTTCTCATTTTATTTCTGCATGAAGTCCTGAGTTTTCTCAGCTGACTGGGTGGGCTGGATGAGTGCCACATTGGTGGCCAATCAGAACAGGAGAGTCTTCCATCCAAACCAATCAAACCCACTTGTTCTCTAATACGTGACGAATTTCTATGCGCACTGCTAACATGCCCCAATGGTTCCACCCTGGATTGGTCGGCCTTCCTTCTGAATTCGTAGGAGTTCATCAGAGGTAGTTATATTGTTTTTGCATGGTCAGACTTTTCCGGGTATTTTTGCGG
>OMNW01008652.1:5824-23995 GCA_900303245.1 Selene dorsalis
AAGATGGACAAAGAGACAAAAGGATGATGACACACACACACACACACACACACTTAGACACACATACATATAGTCAGAAATATCAGGAGTGGTGCTGCTATTTTGTACCACTTTGATGCAGAGCTACATTACATTGTGAGTACATTTCTGTTCTCTTTTAACTATTTCTCACCCTGTTTTGCATGTGATTTGCACTATTACTGCATGCTTACATTCTGATTTGAGAATAAGCTTGGTTAATGTTTATATCAATTGTACAGCACAGCAGTTCAAAAGGTCTACCCTCAACACAATCAGCGCCCTGATCTCTGAGCAGCAGCTAACAGACTCGGGCTGTAAAATCTGTGGTACACTAGAGCCCCCTGTGGGCACATGGAAGTAATGCTGGTTCCCAATGATAGGCCCCTCTGTTAGTTACTTATAATTGGATGAGGGTTTGTTGTTTGAAAATTTGTCCCAGTGCTGATGATGAACATTATTTGATTTTTATTTATTTATTTATTTATTTATTTTATTTTATTTTTTAAATCGGGTCTGAACAGTTGTTGTGAATATTCAGCTACAATTAAGCATCAATCTGCATTTAAAAAACCTAAGTAATTGCTACATTCAATAGATGGCTATAGATCTAATGTTGTTTTTGTTAAATACTATAAGTCATTAACTCTGCTAGTGCTGCAGATACGTAAACTCTGAACAGATGTCACGCAACTTTCTGCAATTACAACTTGGCCAGCATTTTTTTTAAGTCCTAATTTCTTTCTGCATACTATCAAGTCAGTTGGACTATCAAATATAAACTCTTCAGTGGTATTTTTAACAATGATGACTCAAAATTGCACTGTCAACATCAAAAATCAACATAAAGCTGCCGTGCTTAAATAGAGATGCCTGTGGAATTGATAGTATAGTAATAAAGGGGAAGTGATAATAAAATAGCAAACATATCATATAGCTGTCACTCCACAGAAACACCCTCGCCTGGTTCTCCCCCCCATAGAACCCCAACAAGGAGACTTCAGACTACCATATCAGGTTGTGCTGTCCGAGGATCGGCCTGTGGGATGGAGGTAAGCTTCTGGGCTTCTGTCTGTCTCTCAGATTCCTCTGGATCCACCCCCCTCTTGGATCCCAGATTCTCTCCATCATCTCCTCCAACCGTGAGGTCTAACTGGCAGGGCAGGGGCGTGTGGGCGGACATGCTGGGCGCTGGCAGCGTGCTCCGTCTGCTAGTGAGTAATGCGAGTACAGAGACGACCCCCTCCACCCCCACCACCCAAACACACATCTCGCACTCTTAGAAAGAGAAGGGCCATAGATGGAGAGGCAGGCACTCCTGCTGTGACTTGGCGCACCCCACTGGACAGCTGGAGACTTAGGGAAAGGAGACGCTGCCAAACATGCCTGACAGAGCAGGGGAGTGCTGGAGGTGCAAGGCTGGGTGAGGCCTGAGGTGGCTCCCATACCTGCAGCTGATCACCGGCCCATCATCTGTAATTATCTACACTTATATACCAGTGAGATAAAAGGAGGGATGGTAGACACACACACACATACACATAGACACAAAACTCCACATAGTACATTAATATACTATGAAAACAGTAGACGGTAGAAACTATTTTCCAGTGTGTCTGGCATGAATACACCTACTCATCTTACTCTGATGAGGAAGTGGTATCTGCTGTGATTATTTTGATTGATATTCTTGTAAGCAGTAATAGAGATAATGAGCTTTTGCATTGTTTAGCCAGTGCCAATTATATTGCATAACAACAACAATTTGCTCAGGCTCAGTTGTGATTTCAGAACCCAAGGCAACAATGAATTCTATTAGTCTCATGTGAATCACACAAATGTTTGGCAAATGAAAGCAGTGTTGATTTATGGCTGCAACTAATGATTTATTATCAATTAATCTGAACATAATTTTCTTGATTTTTTTTTTTTTTTTTTTTTTGGGACTGAGAGAAAAACGTGAAGACGGTAAAAAACCATCTTGTTTATCAAAACAAAGACGACTTCATCAGATTGTTGTTAAGTAATTTCAATTTTACCATCATATATCACAATCAATTCCCAACACTAGAAAATGTTTTTTATGAATGAATTCCAATCAGATTCATTGCTGATTAGTTTCTGTTGCATGACTAGGACTTTTGACTAAATAAAAACTGCAGTTCTCTAAGAAAACATCTGGAAATATCCAATTCTTCTTCTCCAGGTCAAACAGCCGCGGCATATGCAAATGAGAGAAAAGTGTTGTAATCTACAGTGAGACCTTTTATCATGATGCAGTTGAGCTGGAGCTGTTTTGCAGCTACAGTCTCTAATGCAGGATAGACCCCTCCCTGGAAGGAATAATACCACTTTCATGTTATGAATATCAAGCTAAGCCCCCTGCAATGTGGCTGTGGCCCATTTTCTCCTCCTTCATTCTCAATCTATCTGCTTAATCTTGATTCATCAGTTACTGCAGCTTATTATGGAGACCTGACAGCATGCTCGGGTTCTTGATAAATGACACTGCTCAGGCCAGACTCAAAATGTGAGGCTCAAGTGCCAATTATCTATGCAGACCTATTTAATAAGGGGATCTCTTGTTAACTATCTGATCTCAGCATGAGCGTCATTTGTCATGAAGGCCCTTGTTTACCTCAGAGACAGGAGTTCCCAAGACCTCCCCTGCCTAACATATGTAAAACCTGGATCTTTGTTCCTTTAATAACCTTTTATTAACAGCCTGACATCATGATTAAGTTTGGTCCAAACACGCGCACAATGAGGTACACAATTACCCTCACCCACTCGCACAACCACAGCAGATCACAGTCAGAGAGAATAATGAATATTGAGCTGGCGTTTGATCCATTCCACATCGAAAGCCCAATTTGCTCGAGCACCTGGAGCTGTGCCGCTGCATGCAGTTTTTTGAGGTGATGATGGATACTCATGGGAGCTTATTTCCATGAGCACATCTTCTCCTGATTTGTAAAGATGATAAGTGCTTTGACCTTAACTCATCATTACAGCTCATTAAAGCTTTTGTTTGTTCCACCTTGGAAGAAGAAGCTGGGTTTAAATCGGCTTGTTGCAAAGGATTATGGCTCTTGACTGTTAAGAAGTTGGAGATGCACTGAGTGCTGTGTTTTAGTTTTCATTTAGCAACTTCTCTGAGGTCTCAAGGTCTCAGATTAATAAACACTCGCTGTGGTCAGAAGTGCAGAGCAGCCGAGGGAGGTGAGATGCCCCCTGTCTTCTCTGAAACCCGGCATTGCCATCCTGTCAGCCACATTTTTGATGTCTGGCTCACAGGCTCGCTGCTCGCTCTTAGTATGTATTCTCTTCCTGGGAAAGGAGCAAATAAAATATTTTGCAGGTCTGCCTAGCCAAGGGACTTTGTCTTCCATCAAGAAACACCTCTAAGCTCGTAAGTGCAGAAGTTGTAAAATACTTCCAGACGGCACTTGGAACATTCCTTTTAACCTTAGTTGTCCAGGGTGAGATATAGAAAAAAAAAATCCTTGAAATAAATAATTAATCACTGTGTTTTCTATTATTGCTTGGATATGGAGTCAGTAGGAAGCCAGGTGGAGCGATCAGATCTTCACAGCATCCCCACTTCCTGTCCCCCACAGAATGCTAGACTGTCTAGGCAGCATCTGCTGAGGAAAATAAAGTCCCTTTTCCTTCTCATGTAGAGAAGATCATTTGCATAATATCCCCCTCTGTAAGGTGAAAACAGAATAATAATTGGTTTGCCCTTTTCTCTCTGTGTGTTGTAAAACAGTTAGGAATTAATTTGAGGATAACTGTGCAATTAATTCTAAATGCTAAAGATGGTGTGGGGGCTTTGATTCAAAAGGAGGGGAAAGGATACACAGACTGAGGTCATGAAACAAAGACATTGTGTTTCTGCTCCTGTTAGAACTCACTCCTATATAAAGAGTGCATGCTGAAGGTTTGGGAGGTGTTTTGCGGACAAACGGGCAACTTGCGCGCTCATTTACCCCTCTCCACATTTATTATTACTGCCAGTTAAGCCTCAACATACCGCAATGTACTCAGCTGCGCTGTTTGGATATTCTCGTCTTAATGATGAATAATGGTGCTGCAGGAAAGAGGTTGCATGAATACTAGAATTCATGAGTCTGTTTTTAACCTCGTTATACAACGCTGTAAAGTCCACATGCATCCCCATTATGGCTAATGAGCAGCCCTGTAATCAGTGCCTGATTCGGCGTTTTGTTTGTTTTTTTGGAAGATACTCTGCTCAGAGTGAAAGAGGAGGCTCCAACTTCCTCGCTGAGAGGAAGGTCGACATCAAAAAGTGCAGTTTGGAGATAATAGAAGATCTGGCACAAGCACACATCTGTTGAGCCTCCATTCAGGCCAGATGTGTGATAGTAGGACATAGTTTTAGTGCTGTAGCAGTGGTCTGGATGCGTCTCCGCTCTGTAGCTCTGTCCTATTATGAGTATAGCAGCTTCTCTCCCTGATACTTCCACGGCGGAAAAGGAATACGCCTCGCCATGAGTCCCAATTACACCTAATGATGGCGAAAGGATGGAGCACATGCAGATTGTGCTGCAGTTCCTTTGTCACGACAGGCACAAGGCACCATCATTTATCACACCAGTCATATCCTGCGCCCCTCCCTGAGCACAGACAATGAATCCCAGCACATCATCCATGCTGTTATTTGTGTTTAACTGCCAGGAAAAGGAAAATAAAAGCCCAGTTACAAGGCATTGCAAGAGCACGGCTGTTTCCTGTAAGTCTTCACCTTCACGGAGGAAATGTTGCCATCCTCCAGTCTTTAGAAAAGATCTGTCCTGACAAAGTCTACACACACACACACACACACATACACGACCAACCGCCTTTACCCCTTGTGTTGGGATGATTCAATTTGTAATCAATTTTGTCTTTGAAATCCAAATGAGATGACTGTAAGGTCTGTGTGTTACATGTGTAGAGGCGGAGAGAGCTTAGTGTGAGATTTGGGAGGTGCTGTGCGGATGCGTGTGCTGCTGCAGCAGAGAGGCGGCTCGGCGCTTGTCAGTGGCTTTCTCCTAATCCTGGCCTGATCTTTGTGTTTGATCCGCAGCATGGTCCTGAGACAGCATGAGCAGCAGCTATTGCTGTAATTTAAAGTCAATATTGTACTCATGATCCCTCTCCCCGGGCTAACCGAACAGCCTCTCACCGCGATGGAGGAAGTCATCTCTGCTGCTTAGAGGGAATCCTCAGCTTGAGTAGTTCTCTTGTGTCGGATTCTCAAAAGAAACCTGGCCAGTTGGTTGTGTTTGCTCCTGCAAAAAAAGAGAAAGATTTGGGATTATATTTGCTGTTTTCCTCTTTGCTGGTATCTTATCTCTTTCCTGACTGCTGACATGCCATCTTAACCTCGTGCTATGAATTGTCCAACTCTTCAAAAACAGAAAAAGATACGGAACTGGATCTGAATCACTTCAACTTTTCACATTTCATAGTTTTACTTACTGCAAAAATTAAAATATCAAATGTAAATACAAATAGCATACACTCATTTTATATATTTTTTCAATAGATGATATTACAGTTGTTCATAAAAAGTTAGTGTTTGTGACCATTCCTACAAACCCCATCAGAAATTGTTATTGACTCCAGGATCCAGCTAACAAGCCCGCAGTGACATCAATAGCTTTGATGATTCATTCAGAAGCACTTTAATAGATCTAAGATTAGAAATGGAGGTCTCATCCACAAATCTCTTCCCGTGTTATTACACCAAGAGCTAAGATATTTATCCTGTGTGAAAGACAACAGATATATAAGAGTGGCTCAAGGGCCTATTAAATCCATACATGTCATGATCTGCAGTGTGTTACACTAAAACTTTCGACAAAATGCGTTGCTGACAAACACTTTGATTGAGGTTGTACAGAGCTGTAAATTTAAAAGCCAGGGTCACTGAACTCTCTGTAGATAGAGGTGAAATGTCAAAAATTGATTCCTTTAGCGGCCACAATTTGCTCTGATATAGTGTGAACCTTTTATTATGGCACAATTGCACCGTTTAGTGCAGTATTTCTGCAGCAGGTTTTGGTTTCAACAGAGACAGCTGCTGACTTCACTGATTACCATGTGCAACCAGAGGAGAGGAAGTTACCAATCATGTTTTGGTGTTTGTGGCAGTCTCCATTTATTTTAGTGAGGTCAAAGGGCCTGGTCCTGTAGGAATACACTGACTTGTTGGGAGATTGGTACGCTGATGAGACCGTCCATTCATTCTTGTGCTACATGGTAACATCTTAGCTTATACTGTGGCGGGTAATAGTGACCGGCATTAGCTCGAAATGCAGCCCTAAGGTTAAATAATGCTCCTGTATATATTTTGAAAATTGGAGCTTTTTGCATCCTTTACAGCAAACAGTGATTGAAATCACTTGTTTTCTATAGACCTATGAATTTTATTGCTATTTAATATGTGTACAGTTAGCTGCATTAGCACTATTGACTTTATTGCTTTGAGTTTAGAAAATATATTAATTCTGATCTCATCAAAAACACAAACCTTTTGAAAACCAGACTACTTTTTACACAGTAAGAATCAACTCTGCTACCCATATGGAGCAACATTCATCTATCTATCTATCTATATCCTGCAAAACATCCTCATACTCCCCTATGAAACCCCACAGAGTGTATTGTCAGTATTGATGACATTTAAAATGTCTGCTCTTGGGTGTGGGGTAACATCAGACGACATTCATCTAGACAGCAGTTTATGCTTAGAAATGTTTCTGTCACTGAATGGACATTCAACACATTATATCATGATTTCTGAGATCAATTACTTCGTTCCTTTATCGTATATGGACAGTTTCAATTATTTTGTCCAGCTTCTGCACAAGAGTAACCTTTAACTCGCCCTCAGTGGTGATTAAGCTTCATCCCCTATGGAGCATATCCTTCTACCTAACATTAAATTATTTAAATCAACACGAGGCTAAATCTAGGACCGTATCTGTGGAAGCCAAGCGGAGTTACTGCAGCACAAAGCGTAATCCATATCTGTGGACGCAGACATACGCCAGTGGCCCACTTATAACTTAAATGACTAGTTTAGTTAACCTTCCTGTTTAAGTCTAACATATTGTTATGACAGCAATAGTGCACTGCATAATTTCCGTGGCATTAGCATCAGTCATCGGCCCGCCGGCTATAAATACACCTGACAGCAGAACAGTTTCAGAAGTGTTGTTCGCGGGATAGTGCACAGGGCTCCAGAGGTGAGGTACTTTGATAGTACAGCTCATGAAATATTTGCTGACTTCTTTCACCTATGGGACTACTGTTCTGATGGAGCCAATGATATGTGCCCCTATTAGTCTCTAAGGAGTTTTCCTAGCCCACTTTCACCCGATCCGTGCCAATTAAGCAGCAGAATTATGTATATTAGCTGGAGTCACTTGTACTTCCATGCAAAGGAATGCATATAGGGAAGGATGACAGAGGGATACCATTGAATAATTAGAGTGAATTTTCAGAGCCCTGGAAACTCAATCATATGCTGCCATGTGCTAACTATTTTTAACCTGTTCTTTCCTCTTCTTTTTCTCCTCTTTTCCTTCATATATTCCACTTCAGAAACAAGGAACAAACTCTCTGTCCTCACTGCTGCGACTTTGCCCGAAATAATCGTTTAAAGTCCGCTGGTGGGGTGAGAGCAGTCACTCCAACAACAACAACCCCCACTGAAATTAAAAAGAAATCATTGTGCTAAACTTCCTTTACATGAGCTTGTTTGGATGATTTGTGGGTTATGAAAACAACTTTCATTCTCATGTCTAATTCTCATTTTCCCCCCATCAATGATAAACAAGTAAATGGATCCCAAAAGCTACGCATGAAAAAACATTAATTGAGCTCCTCAGAGTTTCTGTAAACTCATTACGTCATGCTTGACTTGTCATCCATACAATGCTCACAGCAATTGCTCTTTAGTCTTCTTTATGGTGCCGGCTGGTTTGTGGAAATATGGAGTGTCACAAGCAGACCTCTCATCCTCACAGACACTTCCCACAGTCATCAGTATTCTAATGACTCACCACCGCCATCCCAGGATGTTTATTTTTAGAGATAGGGAGATTGATGAGATGCTCATATCATCCTTAACCACCAACTAATTAACTAATTAGGACATTCAAATGAAGACTTGCTCTGGATAATGCAGCGTGGCTTTGGCATGGGCAAACAGCTCTTGATTCTCACTGCTTGACTCAGCTGAGGCAGGGTTCAGCATCATGGTATTCTTGCTCGTGGTTCATGTTTGGCCCATTGGTGCCAAACTGTTCGGCTGCATTATTGATGAGCGCAAGATATTGATTAGACAAAATGACGCAGCATCCGGTGACAACAGCAACGCCTGACGTGATCATTTTAAGATTCATGTATTCATGCACTAATCATAGCCTGTGTTTCTTTTTACCGTTTCTCACACGCGGTCTTATGTAGATCAATGAGGTGTTGTCAAACCCGGGCCGCACAAATTCTCCTCCCCCTTCGCTGTCCGAAAACACTCTCTTGTTTTTCAAGATCGTCAATGATTTTCAATCACACTCCACTTAGGCTGACTTTGAACTTTGAACTCACCTGCAGCAGAGGTGAAAGGCCTTGAAGTCTCGCCATGGCAAAGATCTCACTCTCGGTGTTGTAATTAGTTTTTTTTGTTGTTGTGTTTTTTTTACCATTGACTCAGTCACCCTTTCACCTTGTTTTCACCATATTTAGACTCTGTCCGGCCAGAGCTGTATCATTATCTATTTGCACTCATTGTTATCCCAGCAGGTATAAGTTGTCAGCATTCTGCAGACTTTAATTGGAAAGAGATATGGATAATGGCTTATTGCTGTTGTAAGACAGCTCCTTATAAAAACTAACGTATAATGCAGCCTTATGAGCCATCTGACCAGCCAGAGTCTCCTGATTGTGGTGGAAATGTATCTCATTCTCAGCTTGTTTTGGATAAAAATGAATTTGACACTAACATTCAAGGGTTTAATCCCACATGGCTCAGTTTTAAAGGTTAATAATCCCTTTAATTAAAGGATAAGTCTGGTATTGAACACAAAATGTAATCACCAAAGGATTACCAGAGAGATGAATATAGCCACAGCAATTAGTTCAATAATTAAGGTTTTAGTGCTGGACAGAGATGAGAGAGCTCTGGTGAGGTGTCATAAAATTCATAGAGTTGTTAGGATGCTGTGAAAATGTTGGTTGCAGCTTTACAGCGGCGCTTGCATGTGCACTCAGGGTGGTGGTGAAACATGGCGTCCCAGTGGACGGAGCCGCAACAGCTGTTCTTGCCTGAGCCTGGTGTTTCGCACAATATGATCGCTCCATCAGCAAGCCCGCTCTCCAAACAGCCGCATCTGCATTCATCAAACACACTTATCAATAAACAGGGCCGCGCAACAATAAATGATCTCTGAGAGGGAACAAAACAGCAAGCCGGGAAAAAAATGTCAGCCGTACACTTTAATCACTGATGTTGTTAATCAATAAAACAGCTTCATATCTTTTAATTAAAGTTTTATTCGCAGCAAATGTTTGCCGAATCTGTCTGCAAGGCTTTTGATTTTTTGTTGTTTTGTTTTCATTAATGGAGTCGGTTGGGGCTGGGGAATGGAGGTGGCAGCTGCTGATGACCAGTCACGATGGGGCACTTGTGTTTGTAATTGCATTTTGTCACCTACAGAGGGTGTTAAGAATCCTTGTTAAAAGCTGGGGGAAATCTCACAGTAACAATTATTGTAGAGCAAATTACCAGGTAGGCAATATCTAAGCTGTCAGGAAAGGTTAGGAGAAATGAGGGGAAGAAGATGGACTATTCAGACATTCATCATGGCCATAGTTGCCACTTCCAAATTGAAAATTGGAGGGAATGCATCCTTCATTTTCTCAAAATTTGAATGAGTTACTTCTGATTATTGCTGTGATTGACAGAAAGGCCTGGATAAATAAATAGGATGGTAATTCTCTGCTTGTGCCTTAGATCCTTCCCCACATGCAACCTCACAGTGTTTTGTCGTTAACAATAAATGATGAACGAGATGTGGCCACACGTGGATCAGGATCCGACGGGTTCACACGAACGTGGATGCGAACGGACACGTAGTAGATGCACATGAACGTGTATTAATAGATCTAATCTGGCCTCAGGATGGTGTTGGGAAGATTTCTTTTTTGGCACTGGCTGCAGTGGTACCATCGCACAGTGTTGCCACATGAGACTTTCACTCCACCATCTGTCTCTTTTAACTCTGTATATTACATTTACACCACGTGCTTGGAAATGTAGCTTCCTCGTTTTAATGGGAATGTGAGGCAACCGTAAAATAAATATTCTCTCTTTCCTCTGGCAACCGGGGTGATGCCCAAGCCAAAAGCATTGCCTCTGTTCATTTGCAACAGCATTGTCCTTTGAATTCCATTCATGGCCAGCTATAAATTGAATTATTGAAAAGCTATTGTTTGTTGCATGAAATCAGTGGAGCAGTAAAGGGGTTAAAGTCAAAGAGTTATAAAAACAATAAGCAAGGGTGTGAAAAAAATCTACTCCAATCAGGATTGGGTCAATATTTAGCCCCTCACCATATCACAGGATTTAATAGGACATGCTCCATGTGTATTTATAGATTGCAGACATCTGCTGAAAATGGGCTTAGGTTTAGGCGGTATTGATTCTGGATTTGAAAAGTTTTGTTCAGTAACACATAGGTAACTTTAAGTTTTGGGGTGATATATTTTTGGGACATGATCTAGTTTGGTAGAAAAAGTAGGCCTGAGTCTGAAAGCAACTTCTGCTAGTCCTGTGGGTGCAGTGGACAGACCGAGTCTTACCTGCTGCACGTCACCTTGAAGCGCAACTAATTACATGCCTTTCTCATTTTTTTAAAACATATTTTTATCATATTGTTTTAAACACACAGAATGTACATAATAAGGCTGTAATGATTAGTTGCTTGGCAGAAGATTAATGGGCAACTATATTAATGAGCATTAAGCGAATATCTGCCTTGTCTTCTATGATACTGATTTTGGGATCAGACAAAACAGGAAATTTGGGCTTTTGGAAACTGGGTTGCCATTACATAGATTTTTCATTTTATAAACCAGAATATTAATTGATTTATTGAGAAAATAATCACCAGGGTAATTGATAATGAAACTAATAGGTTGTTGCAGGACTGGCACAGTGGAGTACATTTATATCTCAAGCTGCTAAGGAACATGTCACATTGGCTGCACTGTCACTGCTCCTATCACACTCTCTCTATTTAGCCATTTGCAAGCTGTGACCATTGTTGATTCAAGGTGAGACCTGATATTATTGCCATATAGGCTTGTATTTTTATTGTTGTTATTTTCAAGAATGGGCCCATTTTGTCATTTAATTGAGGCTCATGGGCTTGGCTGTGAAACGGCACTCAGGGGAATAAGACGTCAAGCGGCTGAATTTCCACAGCCATTAACTGTTCCACACTCAATTAGAATGCATAGGATCCTGACATTTCATAACTTATGGGTCTCCAGGCTGATATAACCCAGCGCTATAAAAGAAGCCCCATTCTTAAGACACAGAGCCAGATACTTACATCCTCTTGAAGATTTAAGCGATCGCTTTGTGAGTTTTTTTTTTTTTTGCAGTGCAAAATTAAGGCTCGACAAAAGAACATGCATGATGTGATGAAAACCTTCCAGGGGCTCCTTGTTATTGCCGCACTTTCTTCAGTGGTGTGGTGTAAATGTATCATGCTGCTCTGCACAGAGGATGGCACCGGTACTACCATGCTACGTCTTCTCTAACTATCAATTAAATTCAGCTTGTTGGCAGAATTCTCATATTTCCATGTCTAATAAATCATGGTGCATGGCAGAAATAACAGGAATGTGAAATACATGTATGATGCTGTTGAAATACAACATAAATATGAAATATGAAGAGCAGCAAATTGAGCCACTTAATAAAAACTAGGATTTGTTGTGCTGTTATGAGCCATCCTGGGAAAGGTGATCCTGACAATCAGAATTATGATGATAGAAATGTACTTTGATTGCTGTTTAATTTTCTTTGGTGATCTCTCGCCACCACTATAACTCAGTTTCAAAACAGACAGGTCCTATTTGCCAGGTAATTAATAACAGGCCGCTGAGGCAAGATTTAGCTATTATTCATAATATGTTGTGTGATTGTGAAAAGCACCTTTTCCAACAGTACGATTGCATTCATTTATATCTTGTTATTTTGTAAATGCTTTTCCAGAGCTTTAATTTATACAAAGTGAAGGCAAATTTTCAGCAACAACCATCAGTAATCTAATTTAAAGAGAGCCTGCTGCTATCTGAAGGGTTACCAATTAATTCAGATTGATTCCTTGTATAATTTGGTATATTACAAAGAGTAGTATTAAGCTTTCATTATGCTGTGCATGACTGTTGGCTCCTTTGAGTTTTTCATCTTATTTTTCATCATAACACTTTTAAATAACAAGCCTAGTCTGATGTTTAATCTCTCAAACCACGAATACTAAAATGTAGTGTGGAGGTGATGAGTTTTAAGAGAGTCACTCCTAATCATAGAGTACCTAACATGGATTAGGAACAGAGCAAAGAAATTGAAGTCAGAGGTTGGGCAATAGATCACACTTTCTTTGGGTTCTCCGTTGGTGGCAAACCAATAAACTTAAAATAGGTGAGGCCCTCTGCCATGAACAACAAAGCACCATCAGCCGTACCTCCAAGGTGGAGCCTCCTATGGGTCACTGCTGCTGTGACTCTCGACAATATGACAGATTAACGACAACAGGTTGAGCCCTGCACTTTCGGCCGCCCACAATCTCACTTATGTCTGTCGTAATGTACACTGAACAGCCACAATCGCAGGGCCATGGACAGGGTAAACACACTTGCAGGAAGCAGACTAGTGACAGGATAATAAAGTGCCATGATTGATTCAGCTTGCTGTGTGCCAGATTGGTTTATTGTGTGGGAGGAGTGGTACCAGATTGTGAAGGTTTCTGTGGTGAACTATCTGTTGTCTTGGTTCAAGAGCTGAGACTGAAGGAATCACTCTATGTGAATGATCTGGCTTCCTATAACTGTTGTGTTGTGTACTGTGTGTGATGTATTTCTATTATTCTCTCACAAGATTTGTAGCTATGTCTAAATACTTATTTATATTTTAAAATACTTATTATTCCAATGGTACAGTCTCTCTAATATAAGCTAATATAAAAAGCTAATATACATGTAGTGCTGCGATTTTAAACAGTTTTCGCAGCACGTTTTGTGCTATGCCTTTGGATCCTTGTTTTCATAATAAGAATATAATTTCACTTGTTTAAGTTTGACGACCTTTGGTTTTAAGTGACTTTAGTTTGGTAAAGCAGATGACACGGACTGATGCTAGCCTAGCTCAAGTTTGTTTTTAGCCTGGTGGCTAGGCTAACTGCTCGATTGTTTTTTTGTTTTTTTTTACTGACTTTTTTATTCACAGACTGTTAGGTGGTTTAATCTATGACTGTTCACCATATTTTGTTTAAACAAAACCTTTATTTGCAATACAACTAGTTATCAGTATAGCTAAAGCTACCATGGCTGCAGCTAACAATTATTTTCATTGATGATTAATCTGCCGATTATTTTTTTTGATCTTTTGGTCTATGACGTGTCAAAATAAAAGAAGGGAAACATGCTCATCGCAATTCAGATGTATTTTGAAGCTTTAAGTCTTAAACCACCAAAGTAGGGCAGTTCTTGATTACATTCCACCACTACATGTTTTTAAATGTAATTACATTTCCGCTCAGTGTTTTATTTCTACAGTAAATGTTTATGATGCCAACATTATTTACGCTCTACAAAGGTTAAAAAAGAAAAGTCAGTGTTACCTGGCTGATGTGTCGGCAGCAGCGACTGTTTGTCTGTAACCGTACATTGGAAAGAGAGTTAATGCATATTAATGGGGCCTATAAAAGCAACTAATTGAGCATTCCGGATCTTGCTGAGTTGGGCATCTGTGAGTGACATTGTGCAGCTCCAGGACCTCCACCAGACTGCCTCTCTGAACTGGGATGTAGGTCAGGCCATTAAAAACAGGAAGGGCTCTTTCACTAAACATGGTTGTGACAGCCTCATATATGACACCCCGCTCTGCGTGCAGCGCTTAAGAGACATTTGCAGCAGCCGCACAACAAACAGCTCTAAGTAAGAAAAAGTGATATAATTGATTGCCGCTCCAAAAAGTTAATCCTAGTTTAAACCGATTTAATTGAGCACAATAAAATGCAGCCATATGCGTCCCATAAAAATCAACAGCGTTCCATATGAGTGCTAAGTAAACATGCCTAGAATATCAGCTAATGTGTAACAAGTCCCATATCCAGTGGTGGTAATGTAATTTTGTTAACCTGTACTCATTCTTTGCTTATATGGTGCTTTTTGGGAATATTCACATTATTTTACAGGTGACATGTTGATGCTAAACAAGCTGAGATGGTGAGGATTATGTACCCATCATTATTTTAAGATATACATTTGTTCTGTTTAACAGTAGAACAAAGCTTTGACAGTCTCCATATTTAGATGTACACGTATTCAGCACTTAAATAGTCTTTAAATCAAAACTCAGTCATTAAATTTCAGCGCGACGACTGAAATAAACTAAACTAGACAGAACACCACACTAAATCACCATCTAAAACAGTAAGTAGCAGGGCAATAATATTTCAATAGGGGGCAGCACACTGCTATTACAGATTGGCCTTTAAATCATATTTAATTGCTCTTTTGTGTAGTAGACTGTAACTGCAGTTTGACTGGAGCTTGAAACGCACCATTCTTCTAATCTACTATACTGTGTGCACCATACAGTATACTGTCTGTCTATCAAACCCATTCTCCATATGCCGTCCTTAAGAACCTTCTGTCTGCTAAAACTAACGTGCATATCTTTGTTTGGTGTTGTAATAAAAGCAGACAACAGCACATCTCAGTAATGGAGCACAGCGTGAGGTCAAGCAGATCCCCCTAAAGTGGCCGAGTCCTTTTCTTTTTCCTGTCATCAGCTGTGGGTGGCTTTTACTAAAGTGTCATAAGCCATTTGATTGTAAATCTTAGTGACCTTGAAGTCACTAGAGAAAGCGCAGATCCGTAAACCAATCATCGCACGGCTGCCCCTGTCAGCCACGCTCCTGTTCACACAGTCACTGCCTGAATTTCCTGATGTTAAACAGAGGAAGGAATAAAGCTTAGTTCACGCCAGTGTCTGTGAGAACCCAACGTCAGTTTTAAACTTTATTGAAAATCCAGCCTATATCGGCATTATGGTATTTCTGTTAAGGAATTATTTAATAAAATCGCCCCGTTCAGTTGAACACTCCTAAGCATGGGGCATCTGGTGGATATAGAGGTGTTACAGGCTTCAGTCGGGATAAAGACTGATACTGCCAGCCTCAGCATTTCTTTCACCACTTCCAACTGCTCTGCTCACCAGCTGCACAAAGATCAGTGTTATTATGGATTCGTTGAAAAATCAATTTTGCAAATGCTAATGTCCTTTAAATCTTTCAGAGATGAAGAGTGCATTTCTGTGGGATGATTTCCAGTGGTATCAGAGATTTGCCTGTGTGCTACTACTGTGGATTATTGGACCAGCTGCTTGAAGGCTGTCTGCACTCTCAGTGAAAACAGTTATCAGCTTCTCTGCGTGACCTCCACAGGTTAAAGAATCTTGTTCATCAAAGCCAAGACTTTGCCAAGCTGTGGTTTTTCAGGAGGGTCTTTGAAACATGTGACCTGGACTCAGTTACCACCTGATTTTCCACCTGTTCTGCAGTTTGCTCTGGGAATAAAACTACAAGCACCATCACGGTGTACGATCATCACTGCTGTAATTATAAACTGTCCCGGTGTCCCACCCAGGAGAAATGGCACCGTCGTACTGTATCTTTACAGCCTCGCTGGTTATTTAGAAAAGCTTCGTTGTGATCATTTAATTATCACATCAACCTGTCTTTGTGTCTGAACATCTTGAATTGGTCCAATGATGTAGAAGTAGAATATTGTATGTAACATTTTAACCAATCTCACAACTTATACAGCAGCAAAAAAGACAACGGGTTCCTCTCAAACTGTAAAGACTAAAACTCTTTCAGGCATGTAGTCTTTATGCCATTTAAGAAAGTAGTGCAAATTGCACTGACAGGTTTCGGAGCCTTAGATTTTGGGCCCTTTCTGATCAGAGTCAGTCTTGCATTAAACAGCAGTGTACCTGTTCATGCTTCCATGCACCAAACCCTTTTTTTGTTTGGGGTCAGACCTTGAACTCCTTGAGTGTGTGTGCGTGTGTGTGTGTAAACTACCACCAGTTCAGCAGACAAGTCTTTCTTGTGTTTGCCATCCATGAAACAAAATGTCACAGATCTTTGGAGACACAGAAAACTGACTGTACCAAGTTAAAACCAGTCGTTTTACTTCTCTGAACTGGGGACAACTGGTGTCAACATTTGTGCGGTTCAGTGCGGTGATAACTAACTGCAAAATTTCAACTTTTCACAAGCTGATGAAAGCAGTCATCTTCAGACAGCTTCATGATAGTGTGTTTTGTTTTTATCTCGCAGTTGTTTTTGCAATCATTTCTGAAACCTGGGATGACTTGCTTTTCATCACTTCATCTCTTAATAGATACATGGTTGTCTTCGGGCAGCGTGTATGTAGTTTGTCCTGTGGTTTGATCTCAGATAAACCTGAGTAAATACACCTGGAATCATGAGAGCAGATAGATGTATCTTCAGTGGCTTCTGCAGCATGATGATCTTATCTTGCCATCTAACTTTAACCCTTATATACCCTTTTTCTGCTTTTTCTCTTTGACCCCACAAACAGATTAAGCAAGGTTCGAATACCTTTTACTTGTGATTAAATCCAAGCCAGATGTTTCCCTTAGAGGCAGTCTGGTTTAATCTGTTCTTGTTACTTCTAAAAGAATAAACCACCTCAGTTAATGTAGCAAAGAGTAAGAACTCAGAGGTAGAACATGGGCGAACTGCAGCTGCACAGGCTGTGTATCCTTGGTCTTGACAAAGGAGCCTCCATAGTTCTGTGCGCCATCCAGAGATGGAGATTAGCATGGAGCCATCAGCAGCGCTGCAGTCCCTCCCTACCCTGCTTCTGCTGTCAGACCGCCTCCTCCCTGCTTGTCAGGAGCTCCGACGAGGAGCTGTAAAAACCTTTTCCCCTCTCCTTAACAACTGCAAAACAACACGCACACACCCCGGCTGAGGTGCCTGCTTTTCTGAGGCCTCTGACAGGACGTGCTGCAGGCACAAATTGTAATTCATAAAGGTTAAGGGGGTCAATGCCTTTTATTACCAGTCTGAGTGCATCCAGCTTGATGGGGCGGGCATGCAAATGGAATGTCTCAGAGTGTTCTATGCAAGAACTCAGACAGCAAGTGCGTGCGTGCCTCTGAATGGGAGGAAGTAAAAGGTGGGTAAAGGGTGTTGGGTAGGGGTGGGTGTATGTGTGTGTGTGTGTGTGAGTATGTGTATAGGGGTGGGTGCGTGAAATCGGCTGCTCTCTCCACCTTCCACAGCCATGTAGGACCACACAGCCGCTGCCCGGTTAATTAGACAGTATGACATTGACCTCAGGTAGTTAACGGCCACTTTGATATGTGCTGTCTTGCAATTAATATATTGTAAATCTTCATGTTTTATCATAGGGTTTGCTCCGACCTATAAGTGACTCCATTACACTTGGCCCCTATGATACATTCTTGCATTTTACATTTGCATTAACAGAAATACAATATGAACAGTGTGAAGTGAAAGATGTGTCATGTTGTATTTTTTTTTCCTGAAAGCTCTCTCTCTCTCTGTCGCTCTCTCTCTCTCTCTCTGCTCTTTCATCATTACTGGGGTGATGAAGAAATTAAAACCAAACGTAGTAGAATGTCAGATGTGGGATAAAAAGGTTTTATCTGTGGGATATTTCACTTAGATAGTTAGATCATTTAGATGTATACAAAGAACATCAATATTATTCTGTTTGGATTAATCCATCATTGATTTTAGAGCGGTGTTGAAAAGCAAAATCTGTTTCTCTTCCCTTTTGTGG
>OMNW01008653.1:0-16100 GCA_900303245.1 Selene dorsalis
TCTTAAAATGATTGTGTAAAACGTAGGCCTTCAACATATCTTGATAAATGACGTACAGTACTTGAGTGAATGAATGTTATTGCTGTTATTTCCTTCTAGTCGGTATTATGATAAACAGAAGCTTAGTTTGTCCAATATATTTATTTCCATTTCACTTTTATTCTATCATAGTTTTATCTAGGTCATGACAAAGGAGCACCATGTGATAGAAAATCAAAGTTCAGTGTGTGAAACTGATGTGGAGAGGGGAAATATTTGTCTTTTTCTGATGTCAAACTGCTGTGACTGAGGTTAAAGTTGTTTACTAACAGCAGGTTTTTGTCCATGCATAAGAAGATAACAATCTTCACGGAACGAGGAAACATATAGTGAGGTCCTCTGGTTTGCTGTCGCCATCTACAGGACAGATGGAGTACTACTGCTGCCATGTGACCTGCTGCTCATACCAGCACATGTGGACTATTGTATTATATAATATCATTTGAACACCAGTAATAACTCCATGAATGACTTTTTATTTTTACACTGATCTTTAACAAGCTAATGGAAATGTCTGTTTATAAGCCATGTTTCTTTTCTTGAATTAACACTGGACATTCTATATATATTAAATTCCTGCATATCTGTATGGATACATAGAAATGTATAATATAAAAATATTTAAAGAGAAATACAATACAATGCTTTTTACTTCACCATTAATGATTTCACAAAGCCTCAGACTGACATAGCATGAGCATAGGGAGGGGCGTCACCCCTTAGTTGTGAACCACTGGACTAAATTATGTAACTGCATGTAAAGTAAGTAAAAGACACTTATCTAATAATGTACTCTAATAATGACTACTTTTATTTTCAAAACTTAATGTGGGCTACAATTCCTAGTAGCTACTTCTGTGTTTTTCTTGAGAACTGTTTCACTGTTGAGATGTGTGCTTGCCAATCAGTGTCACCTGTCAAATGCCTGTAGAAACCAAAAACCAGCCTCAACCAGTTTGCCTGGTGTCGGGGTGATGGGACAAGAGTTTGCAGGCTAAGGGTAGGCGTTCGGACCAGAGGAGACCGGTTCACTTTAGGGTGGTAGAGGCTCAGGCTCTCCCACCCCACCACCACTGTAACTGACAGGATCCTCCCCTGTTGCTGTCCGAGGATCAGCTTTCTGCAACAGTAACCAAGACACCCTGTACTAACTCTGCCCTGAACCAAGCTGCTCCAAAATTAGACACCATGACACAGGGACAAACTGGCATTATTTCAGTATCTGCTCTTCACGTCCCATTAATCTGATTCACACTGCATTCCTCTGGCACTCTTTTCCTGTTTATGAGGGATTCTTCTTGTTAAACCCTTGGGCTTATTTCATCTTGTGACAAAGCCCAGTCTCTCTTTTAATTGCCCGAAAACACCTTTTGTTTCCACTGATGTGTGAGATACATTTTGTTCCAGTGCATCTCTCTCCAAAGAATTTGTTTACCACCAACTTTGCCAGACTCAAGATAGTTCATCTTTCTATTTCCACTTAGTTCATATAAATTTGCTTATGTAATGAAATGTCATTCTGTCAGTGAGTGACATGGGAGTATGACCTCCTTTGACATAAAATGATAGGCCACCATAACTTTGTGTGAAATGCAGCTGGAGTTATAAATCACAAGCAAAACCAGGTCTGGTGTGGGCAGGCTGTGCCATTTCTTACATAGGCTGTGCAGCCGCCACATGACATGACACAGGAGGACACATATAAAGAGCGGTCATGTGCTGGAATGCTGTCATGAATGAACACACGTAGTTTCCATGACCCGTTAACTATCCTTAGCTTCAACGGGAACGTGCACACACATCTGAAAAGTGATATTGATTTTCTTTGTACTCTGGTGTGAATGAAATGCCCCTGAAATGACTTAAACCAGACTGTGAGTGTGCCTCCTATTTAACCGTTGATTTGTTTTCCCTGTTCACCGTACAGGTCACACATTACACATACACATATTAATTCAGTAGATGTCCTACTATCGGTGTTGCCACCCACTCACAGACTTCTGCTGGTATGCTGTCCTCCCTCTAACCACCTGTGACTGGAATATGTGAGGAGAAACCCATACCCATAATAAATAGGCCTACAGATACAGAGTGAAAGGAGGACAGAAAAAGTCTGTTACTTTGCCAACTGTACGGTCACAGAGTACTGTCAGCTCATCAGAACCCGGTTCCTCTTTTCACAAGGGAGCATGAGCTCACTGCTGCCTTCATGTGCCAGCAGTTGGTCTACTCAAGAGCTGAAGTATTGTGCAACCTGCTGTGCGTTCAGGGACCCCACTTTTCCCATCCCTCTCTTTTGACTGCAAAAAAAAGGTTGCACATCATAGTCCAACCGCAGGCAGGAGTTTATGTTGCAGGATTAATCCGCATTTTGACCTGCTCACTAACAACACTTCAGGTCACATAGTGATCATCCGACTGAGCTTAAATTAGTCCCACATCTGTCAGTTTTGCATTTTGTTCTCTGATATTCTTCTCTGGAGATCTTTGATACCTGCTATGTCCACTTTTAAAAGTACACTGAAAACATTTCTGTTTCTCAGGATCGGCTATGTGTGTGTGTCTATGCCTGTATTTTATGTCTTGCTATACTTAAATGAAGAATTTAAATTATTCATAACAATATATCCACCAAGAATAAATATAGATACATTGTGTTTGTTTGCTTTTGTACTGTAAAACACAATACTTGTTTGTAGTCACTGTTTTACATAATAAAATTATTTTATTTATTGCCCTAAATACCGTGAAAATGATTGAATCAAGACTGAGGTTATCAACAGTCATTTACAGTAGATCAAGGAGAAGTTCTTGAGAGACGAAAAAGAACTGGATGCTCCTTTCAAAATTCTTTATAAATGGACTCCTTTTGTGAAAGTGGTGCCATTCCCAAACGAGCTCTCCTTGTTTGCCCTAAGATGTTTCTCTACTTCAAAGCTGCCCTCTATCTGCTCCTATATACAGCTTCATACTAAGAATGACTGCCCCAGATTCTGGCCCAGATGCTGACATGGGAAATTTAAAGGATGTAAATGGGGTGAGCGAGCACCGTGGTCTGCTGCGAGAGCACATACCGCTAATGCTGACTTCTCCGAGGGTCCGCGAATGCCACATTGCCTGTACCCCGCGTGCTGTTTTACGTCAACGGTCTTTAACAGAGTATCAGAACTCCGGCGGAGTGGGACAACTGAGACGGCTTTGCAGCGGGACAGTCCGCCTCCAGTGCTCACCGGTACGTCCTCTCTGCTTTGAAATCTGCCCTAAAACCTCGCAGTCAGCCGGTGAACCTTCATCCAAATGACCGTGACTCAAGACCGGCCGCTGACCGACGCCAAAATGAGAGGGCTTGTGTCGTTTTTCTCAGGTGAGGTTCAAATAACCGGCGTTTTTTCTTCGTTTTTTTGTCTCTGAGTGAAGCGTTAACAAACTAAATCAACAAGTCAAAGCCAAAGACAAATAAAGTAGTAGACAAAATGGGTATAAAATAGCCTACCATATCCGTTTTCTCTATTAATTTGTTTTAACACAACCCAAGTCTATTTCAATAGTTTAAACTTTTTTTTTTTTTTGTAATGTAGTTAAAGTGTGTCCAGGTCATGGAGTTGACCTTAGTACATACAGCTGTTGAACTATAGGAACCCTCTGCCTGTGTTACAGCTCTGCTCAAGGGGAAGAAAGCTGGCTTCAGTGACTTCTTACACAAACTTGTTTCCAGTCAACAAATCTGCCAGCAGTAAGTCAGAGAAAAAAATCACATTTTCCAAGTCTAAAACTCATGTAATAATTCGTTACATAATGTAATTTGTGGTCCCAAAAAAAGAGAAAAAAACTGAAGTACCTAATATGTTTTATTTTCAACCACTTGACTGAAGCTTGGACACCAAGAAAATCCTGCGTCGTCAAAGCAAACTGAGGAAAGAGAAGGACGAGAAAACTGCTGTGGTGAGTACAGAGAGGAGTTTTAAAAAAAAAAGACTGAGCTTCGCGTTGACAGGAGATGAAACTAAATCTGACCTCCTGACCGTCCCTGTCCCGTGTGTCTACTCTCTCCTCAGACCTCAGCGAACAAAGAAACCTCTCAGTAAGTCATTTTTCCCACCGACACCCAGAGACATTTTGTGTTTCAGCTTCACATTACCACAACAGTGCATGAATCATAAGACGTTAATCAATCAATTATTATTATTATTATTTCTGTTGTGGTATTCATTAGGATGAGGCCATCTGACTTTGACTACCTCAAAGTTATCGGCAGAGGAAGCTTTGGAAAGGTATAGGAGCTGTCTGTCCTCGCAAGTTTTAGTGTCTTTTCTCCAGTGTTTGGTGCTGGGATATAAAATGTCATATATCACACTTTTGCAGGTGCTGCTCGCTAGACACAGAAAACAAGGTGGCTACTACGCTGTCAAAGTGCTACAGAAACAGATGATTGTCAAGAGGAAAGAGGTTATAATCTATCTATCTATCTATCTATCTATCTATCTATCTATCTATCTATCTATCTATCTATCTATCTATCTATCTATCTATCTATCTATCTATCCACTTACTTACTATGTGTGTATGTGTGTTTCTGCAGCAGAAGCATGTGATGGTTGAGAGAAGTGTCCTGCTGAAGGGACTACAACATCCATTCCTGGTGGGACTCCACTTTTCTTTCCAGACACCAAACACACTCTACTTTGTCCTTGACTATGTTAATGGAGGTGAGGTAGGTGTATGATAATGACTTATCTCTGTCAATTGTGTGATGGATAATGAAAATTCAAACAGAGTCTGGAGAATAAAAACAAGATCAGCTATATAATTCTAAAGGCTGTGAATATATATTTTTTTATGATGCTGCAAGTAATATTGAAATCAGCAGTCACCAAAATTGGGGTCAACTGTTTGTAATCACTCGCTATGGTTCTGTTGTGGTGTGTAATGTCATTGTCATTACTGAAATCTGTGCACCACTCATCTGTTTGTCCTCAGCTTTTCTACCACCTGCAGAGAGATGGATCATTTCCTGAGTCCAGATCTGCTTTCTACGCAGCAGAGATGGCCATGGCGCTGGGCTACCTTCACTCTCTTGACATTGTTTACAGGTTTGTACATGCACATATACATGAATAGACAAGACACTCCTCTGAGTTTTCCTCAGCTTTCTGCTCCCTCACTCACTCTCCTTGCTCATGTTTGATTTAATTAACTCATTTAATTTCACTTTTGAGAACACTGCATAGCAAATGTTTCTCCACAAAAATACCACCAATGGCCTTCAGCAGTGCATTAAAAAATAAAGAGAAAAAAAGCACATTTGAAATAACTGTGTGGAGTAGTCAGTGTAAGTTTTTGCTGGTAGCTGTGGACTAAACCAACTTTTTTCCATCTGTTTCTCTGCCAGAGACCTGAAACCAGAGAACATCCTGCTGGACAGTGCAGGTCATGTGATGCTTACTGACTTTGGGCTTTGTAAAGAAGGTGTGGCCTTAGGGGGCATTATGCATACATTCTGTGGGACTCCTGAGTATCTTGCTCCAGAGGTGCTACAAGGTCACCCTTACAGTCCAGCAGTGGACTGGTGGGGGCTTGGTGTTGTGCTTTTTGAGATGCTCTACGGGCTGGTAAGTAATGATGGCTATCATCTTTTTCTTTTTCATAATCTCCTCTTCCTCAGTCGCCTCACCTTACTTCATCTCTCTGTTCTCTCTCTCAGCCTCCATTTTACAATCGCGTCAAAGCAGAGATGTTTCAGAATATACTTCACGCTCCCCTGCAGCTACGTGGTGGGGTGTCTCAGGCGGCACACTCACTGTTAGAGGGCTTGCTCGAGAGGGATGTCTCCAAACGCTTAGGGGGAAGCTGTGACGTTGTAAGTGCACACACAAAGCAAAGAGACAAACTGTGATCAACACAAGCACACACACAAGCACCCTAACCCTAACCCTCTCATTTTCATGTGTTTGCAGGTAGAGCTGCAGGCACATCCCTTCTTTGCCTCCATCAACTGGGATGACCTCCTGGCCAGGGAAGTGACTCCACCCTTCATCCCAAAAGTGGTACGCATGATTCAGAAATGAGAAATATGTAGAGCGCACTATATATTTTTTTTTCCAGAATATTTTGTTTTCACTTTTCAACTTCACAAGATATGCATGAAAATACAGAAACACAGTTCCAAACCACTCCCTTATCCCAACTACAAACAAAATTAGAGAGAGAGAGTAAGAGAGAAATAAAGAAAAATGGTTGAGAGGTAGGACAGACAATATTCAGTACTGATGTCAAAGGCTTTGTAAAGTCTAAGAACCTTTCTATAACCCGTCTGTTATAGAAGTTGGTAAAGTGTCCATTTATGCCAAATAAGCCTTCCACATCTCTACAAAAGTGTTCTAGTCGTTCCTGAGTGTATATGTAATCTTTTCAAGTGGAACACAGCCATTAATTTCCGAAACCCAAAGCGCACTATTGTTTTTTGTGCACAGTGTTGCCTCAGTGTATCCCTCTCTCTGCTCCAGACTGGTCCCTGCGATATCAGCCACATCGACCCAGAATTCACGCTACAACCTGTCCCTGCCTCCGTAAATGAGTGGTGCCAGGTGGGCGTGGCCAGTGAGGCCTTCCTAGGATTCTCCTTCATGAACCCAGCGGAGTACATGGCAGCACAGCTGGTTTCATAACATCGCCAAATCCTCTGGCAGCATGTTTGTTCAAATATTTATTTTTTATGTCATAAATTATTCAAATCAAAGTCTATTTTTAAACACTACAGCAAAAAAACTCTTCTTACTCTAATGTCGTAATCAACTGTATGTTTCATTGGTTACACTAAACCATATGTTTGTGTATTTTTACTACTGTTATTTTCAGTATTGGTATCAGTTCATGATGTGAAATAGGCTGGTTACTGTTTCACTGGTCCTTGCAACCTTAATCTTTAAAGGGATGAAACAATAAACTCCTAATTCCAAGCAGTTTTATTGTTTAACACGTCATATTTACATTTTTACATCTACTGCAAACATGTATTGCAACATTCCCATTCAGCTATTACATTCACAGCTTATGAAGGTACTGCAAATACTTAACAGGCTGCCTTGAAAACCTGCATAGTGACTGAGGCATAGTGCATCACAAGAGAAATACTGCTACTGTCTCCTTGTAGTATTTACGCAAGTTTACAACCCTTAAACACAAATTGGACCCAGCACTGATTTTATGTGTGATGGTGAAGAGTTTTTTTTTAGCAACAGAAACAGAAAAAGCTCATCACCATGGAGAATCTAATGGGTGTCTCAAAGACGAGAGCATTCAGTCTGATTCTTTCTACCCCACTTCACAAGGCTGTTTCTGAAACGGTCTATCCACAGTTACTTTTCTGTGTGTCAGTAGATGCTGAAGGAGGCGTAGCTCTGCTCACTCTGGCAGGTGAAATAAGCTATCAGCTGACCATTGCAGATCATCAGAAACAAGCCGCTACCTGAGGAACAACAAAAAAGATAGAGAATTAAAGAGAAGTGACCACACAAAGTTAGATAAAATAACTTACAGATAAAGGGCTGGTCATGTTTGTTTTACCTAAGGCCAGCCACCACTGCCACACCATGGGAAACTCCAGCATCACTGCAACAATAAGGAAACAAAGCGTACAGTTTCACAACACATGGAGTAATGTGTGTGAGTAATCTGGGTGGATACGTTATTAGATTTCTGCTCACCAAAGCTGGTGATCATAACATGCAGAAGTGTGACAGTGAGGGCATAGTCCCACACCCGCCTCCTCACCACTGCTGCAAACATAAGGCCGCTGCAAAAGTAGGTGAGCTCCAAGGACAGGAGGTTCACTGAGGGAGACCGACACAAACAGACAAGATGTTATCTGGACAAAGTTCACACTCAGTATTTGTCATCTTGGCTGCACTAAGTATGCTCACCCAAGTATTTGGAGTTGGATTCAGCAGGTTCTGTCTTAAAGTCAAATGGAATCAGTCCATCAAAGTGGTCCAACCTAAATAAGGCAAAACAACTTCAATTGGTGCAGGCCAGCAATGTAACAAAAGTAGAAGTACTGCAGTAAGTGTTAAGTGTAAATGTCTTTCAGTTTTTGTATTGTCTGTCTGGGTTAAAGTGAAGAGAGACTCAACATAGACCCCACAATGTGGACAAAGTAATGCAGACTCTCATGAGAGAGATAACCAAATCCTCCTCCGCTGTAAAGACCAGAGCTGTTTTTAAGTCTTTTGTGTCAAGACAAACATTACAGCAAAGGCAGTTCCATGGTCACACTGACCTGGTAATGGGACCCTGCAGCAACAGCGAGATTGATCCCCTGTTGCTGCTACTCTGTGAGCAGTCAGCATCATTACCTTTAAATACCCATGAAATACAAACTGCAAACTAGACATGACATTACAGTTTGCCAACAGATCCAGTTAAACACACACAAACCCAAAAACACTACCTTACATGGATTTCCTCTTATTAATTTTTTACATGTTTAAAAAACATCATTTATGTTTTAGGTGTATATATTCCAAAATTTGGAAAACACCTGCAGTAGTCATTGCAGCTCAATGCATTCATTTCTGATGCACAGTTAACCTGGAGCGCTTGAGGATCAGGGCCCCTGAGGGACTGGTAGTTATGATCATCATCACATTAGGTTTCTTAAATTAGATCAGTTCAATTTGTGTGCTGGTTGTCATTGCAGAGTCTGGTACATATCTTCAAATCTGAGATCTGAGACAGTTTATCTATTTATGTGACTGATGAATTCTCTAGGACTCTGTTAGCTGACTCGAGAGGCTAAAGTGAGGACTGCCAGACCTCCCATATCAGTAGTGGAGAAAGTATACATATTATTTAGTTCACTAAAGGTAGCAAAGTTGTGTAATAATTCCCCATTGTAAATAAAACTCCTAAAATGAAGGTGGTACTTAGTATACAAGTATGTTGGTATTGTCAAACAAACCTTCCTTGAGGTATCATTTAGGAAAAGGGCACTGTTATATACTGTTAGACATAGATTAATAACAAGCTGCATCTAATTATTTAACACAATTATACTACAACACTCTTCCTGGAAATATATGCAATTTGGTTTTACAACAGTCACATAGCTCTACTGGTACACATCCAACTCATTAATTCCACTGAACTGTCCGTGTCACCCAGATATCCATGTGGGTAGTCAATGAGGTTTTACTGTTATCTTCCAACGTCCAACTTAACTCACTGAACAAAGAAACAACTGTCTCAGAATGAATATTTGCTGGTTATTCCAGTTAAATTCCTGGGAAGTAGTCTAATATTACACAAAGTAAACTGCTCCAAGTGCTGTTCTTCAATCTGTGTAACTATACCTTATATTCCCAGTATATAGTCTGAATGAAAAATGTTGGCAAGGAAACTAGTGACTGAGTAGGAAGTGGTGGGCGAGGATGCTTTGAAGAGCATAGCTGTGCTTGCGTGTGTGCCGGTGCGCATGCGCGTGAGGGATTCACACCTGAAGGCACCGAAGCACACACTCCCAATCATGTAGAAAAGAGAGTAAAATATGAGCAGACACAGCAGCAGGTTGAAGAGCACGGTCTGTGGGAGCGAGACAGAGAGGGAGACGTTACTTCACAATACAATATGCAACGTGTCTAACGGGCAACAGCGTTTATTTTCAATGCATATCAACAATTACACTAACCTGAAGCTGTACGCAGTCTTACATATTATAGGCTACCAGGCTGCAAGGGGGAGGGATGTGCACAGTAACAGGCAGATAGCGACTCTTATCTGCCGCAGCCTGCCCTGCTGCATACAGTTAGTGTCATAATAAATAGCACACAGTGTGTTTATAGATTATAAAACATCTCTACCACACTACATCACATTGTCATGTCCTCTTCATTATTTTTTATCGCACATGATTTCCCCACAGCCGGTGCCGACTGACACGCTGAGAGTCCACGGAGGCGCCTGATGCAGGTTCAGTCATGACACGTTATCTTGCCCTCTTACCTTCGAGTCGACCGCTTTGCTTTTGAATGCCATCTCATGGTTTTCTTGTTGATATTAACACTAAAATAAATAAATAAATAAAGAATAATAATCCAGACTGCAGCAGGCGGCTGACCGACCCGGTTAATCCCCCCCCGCAGAAACTGGACTTCTCCTGCCATCTAGCGACAAACGCAAGACACGATCCACCTCCACCTCCACCACCGCCGCCGCTTGTCTTCCAGCCGAGCTCTGAACTCATTTCACCTCGTATGAGGGTGGCCTTTGTTGACTGAAATAAAGACTTTTCTCCACGTCTACCTGTTTGCCAACACCGCAGTATTAAGTGGCGTTCATTTTTTCAGCAAGTTGCTGCTTCTGGTTGTTAAAAAGATGAGAAAACTCTGGGAGAAAACGACGAGACGTGTAGCGTATTATCACCGGAGAAAGCATAACCGCCCTATGTGGGAGGGATTGAATACTGCAGGTTAGCTGGAGATAATTTGTCTTGAACATCTAGTCTGTGAAGAACAAATACTCCTGATCGTCCAGACAAGGAATGTGTGGCCTGTGGTCATTCAGTGATTGACTTTTAGATGGATCAGCTAAAATCATTAAACCATACATCAGGTAGCCTCGAAGTGCCATCAGAGGTGGTAGGCTACCACAGCAACCGTTGCGGGGGGCTTCATGTGGGATGAATTACAGTCAAGATAAAATCCTGTTGTCGTCATTTAACATCAAATCATAAACAGAGTGTTTCGATGTCGTAAAATCGGGATGAAGTGACTGTGTATTCATTCATTCACTCACTCCGGCTTCACTTATCGTTACTGTTATTTACATATTAGCCCACACAACTGTAGATGCTTGTAACGAAGCCAGACCGGTCCAGACTCTAGTGCAGCGACGTGTTCCGGTGCTTTTGCTCAGAGATGTTACTTGGGCTGATTTTACAGGCCCGGAGTATTTAATCCTGCACTTGTACACCGGCGCGTACACACTGATTATCGCCCGTCCTCGGGCGGTGTGTACATAAAGTGGCCGTTATAAGGTTGTGAACCGAAGAGGAAAACAGCCGGTTTTTGGCCAGAGATGAACCGACCGCTCCTGGACGTTAATGAGACACACTGCGGTCTCTGCGCTCCGTTCATACACACTCATACTTCTTCTGTGAGGAGGGGGAGGAGGGGGGCACTTCTGTGGCCGTTAACGGCCACTGGCTGAAACATGAGCTCCGGTCCGGTGGTAGTATTGGTTATATCGGCAGTGAACTGAGTTTTGGGCGTGTTATAAGTGCACACAGGCCTGGTATTGACCACCGATAGTGTACTGAACTTTTCCGAGACCCAAAGTTGTCAGGCAGCGCATCTTACACGCATGCGCATCCCTCTTCTATCCAGCTCTAAATAAGAGTTAAAACAGAAACGAGGTGAGTTCCACATTTTTTAAACAATACGAGCGCTAATTCTCATTTATTGCACTTAACAGTGGCGAAATTTGAAAAACCGACCTTCGTTTTGTCAATTGAGGTTAGTTCTCATTATTTCCACTCTGATTTAAAACGGCGAGAATAAATCGTTTTTTTCAAGTTTCTATTGAAGAAATTAATCAAGCAACAATGTTGAAGCTCGTAACAGGAGCGACGTGTTATTGCGAGTGTGTGCAGTGGTCTGCTAGACGTTAGCGTTTGGCAAAATGCATTTTCCTATTGTTATTAACCGGGAAACTTATTTATTACAGATTGTCCTTAGCTGGCTGCATCCAGTCACAATGCTACGGCTAGCCGTGTAGCTATCCTCCGTTCAGCTGGACGGAGCGGAGCTAGCAGACTGTTAGCTTCATGTCAGCGCTAGCTAGCAACCTGGGCTGACATTCCGTGACAAGGGGAAAGTGAAGAAAATAACAAGAGTGAAGGAAAACACCAAGTCAGGAAATTACACAGCACGCGTTTGGTTTTGTTCGATGCGTAGCGGCTTTGCATGATTTGTTTAAATTGGTAACTTGAGTAATTTACATAGTTTAAACGTGTTGGTGGCCTCTTCCTATGCTCCGCCATTTTGTATAAGACGAATGCTAATCATGGGCGCTCTTACATACACTTTATTTCTGGCCAGAATAAAACTGAGGCATGAGGTGTAAAGTCAAACTTGATCAGGATCTATTAGCTCGGGCTTTCGTTTACTTTTCACATGGTTATGTCCACCGTGCAAACAGAAAATACCACCCTAATTCATTGTTGATCATGCGTCAACAGTAAAACGTTATATCGTAATATTAGTCGGATTAAAACGTTTTTAAGTTTGGCCAGTGAGCGCAGAAAACAGTGTTCTCCTTGAAATTGATAAAGAAATTACCCCCTCAGTTGTTCATGGGCAGGCAAACAGCCGGTTTTAAGAGATACTGTTAAAACAAGGAAAAGATAAAGTTGTGTGGTTAAGTTAAAGTTAAGACATCTCTCTTCATCTTTGTCAATGATCTTGATGAAGATTCACCCTAATAAGGCCGTTTGTGCACGTATTTCCCGGTTAGTTGACCAGGAAAACAATATTATTATTGACTGTTTTGTCTGAAATCGAAGTGCATGGTGTATCCTGCAAGCCAGCACACAGTCGCCATCTAGCGGTGATGCGGCGCAATGCTGTTTACAAGTGCAGAGACAAACTGCATTTGTAGTTGGGAGCACGCCATAGGCAGAGCAGCGGCCGAGGTGGAGGTGGCTGGAGGTCTGTCTAACTGATAATCACACAGTCAACCAAGTAGACTAAAAAAAAACTGTGTCATAATTTAAGTCAAAGCTGTGAATTCAACCATTTTATTTCACCTGTGTTTTTATCCTGTAAAGATCTGAAATGTTTTGGGGCCAATATATAATGGCATCTTTGATCAGACTGTTATGTTTTTGCAGGTTGGGGATATTAGAGGAGTGGGAATGACTGACACCCCACCCAGTGATGGCCCCTCCCAGGGAGCGGAGTTCGACATGATGGGTGCTCTGGACTGGAAGGATGGTATTGCCACGCTGCCAGGCAGCGACATCAGGGTACTAGTGATTTGTTTGTGTTCTAGATGTTTACTGTATCTGATCACACTCACATTTATATTAACAGGATTCCCTAGAGTGTTTTATAGTAGAGGAGAGCCACTCTGTTTGAAGGAGAAAAATAAATAAATAGGGGCCACAACTGCAAGCATCAGAGATGATTAACTCAAAAGTGACTTTTCAGTGGGTGTGACTATTGCAGTCATTGGAGCTGAATGAGCTGAATCAGCTCTGCAGATGAGATGATCAGTTTTTTTCCCCTTTGTGTCTTTCAGTTCCGCATGACAGAGTTTGGGACTCTTGAGATTGTCACAGACCTAGAGGTCAAAGGGCAAGAGGCAGAGGCTAATCGTGAGACCTTGGACCCAGCTCCCACTCACACTCCCACTCCTCCTCCAGAGGGCCAATCACAAGTCGGCGTAGCCAAACGTCCAGCCAATCAGAGTCAGCCAGGGTCGTCTCAAGGTAAAGGTATGACAGCACTGTTTAACCCTTACACAACTATTATTATATAGAATTGCAGTCAATATTTTCTATACTCTACCTGTTGTTTTTTTTACAATAAACACATTCAGATTCATGCTTTATTGTCCCCAAGGGGAAATTTATTTTCACAGTCAGTATTACATTTAACAGATAAATGTTCAACACACATGTAAACATACAACATAGAAACTGAAGAAAATCACACCAAATTGTTAGCTTCTGCTGAAGTTGTATATGATGCCAGAGGGGAGAGGCGTGAAACACAGGTGAAGGGGGTGGCAGGGGTCATGTGCTACGGTCCGTGCTTTCCAAGGGATGGCAGTGCCATAAAGGGCTGGTGAAGTGTGGAGGCCAATTATTTTAGAGCATGTGTGAGTGATTTTTAGGAGTTTGTTTGTGTTGTTGACGGGCAGCATTGAGAAGTGGCAGGGTGCGCAGCACAGATAAACAGCTTCAAAGATAATGCGGTGTCATTGATGCCACAGTTTCATTCGCTCTCTTCTCTGTCCTCCAGCTCCTGGTCCTGTGCTTCTGTCTTTGGAGGAGGGCCCCAGTGTGGAGGTTGGTCCCAGTGTTGAAGTTGGCTCAAATGCTGAAATGGGCCCAAATGGGGAGCTGGCAAGGTGCCGGGCTTGCGGTGGCCGTGTTCCCCGAGATGCCCTTTTTCAGGGTAAATTCTGTAGCTCCATTTGTGCACAGCCCTCCAGTGGCAGGTAAAATCACATACTTTGTATTTTCTAACAGCTTTTCATTCTTGTTCAGATTATTTTGGTTCATTATTTTGTCACAAGCCAAGTTTTTCCTTTTTTAAAGATCATCTCCAGGGGAAGCACGAGAGAGCCAAGGAGCTGAAGGAGAGAGACTCGGTAAACGTGTGCGCAAAAAGAGGAAGATCTACATGGATTCTGGTGATGAAGAAGAAGACAACCAAGAGGAACCAGAGGTAAGGACGAGGATCCTCTCATTTGTGTTATCTCCCAGAGCTACTAAAGTGTTTAGAAGTGTTTTACAAATTAAACATCATCTTCTGAATATTTTCCTATGTCATGTCCATCCTTTGTAGGAAAAGGCCAAGACAACCAAAGGCAGGAGAGGTGCCAAAATTGCAAAGCTGGGTATGTTATACTACTGCCTCTGTAAAGGAATTTCCAGTCTCTGTTTTCTCTTCACCTTATGAAAGTTTGTAAATGTCTGACATTGTTATCTAAATTCAAGGCCTTAAAAAGTCTTGGACACATCTATAAAAAAAAAACTATGTTACATTTTATTGTTGCAAAGTTCTGGTGAAAATTTGAATCAGAAGTGAAGACGGCCCACTGATGTATCATCAGCAACCTTTGTTTTCAAACATTACAAAGTTAACCTTAGTCCTCAAATGCATCCTGAATGAATGAGAGCTGATGTGCACAGAGTTAAGGTCTACACATTGATATTATGCGCTTTTCACCAGATTCACACAACTCTGCGAAATAATAGTCTAAACTAGGTCAAGTAGCATCACATACTGAATGCATAATGTATTACGTTTTATTTGTTTTTTTGGCCTAACCTTAGTGGCTGCCCCTCCCAATAAGAAGCGGGCATGGAGCTGGCCTGCTTACCTTGAAGAGGAGAAGGCCATTGCTGCTCCTGTTAAACTATTTAAAGAGGTAAAATACTCTATACACACACCCCACCTTAATGTCAATTAGTGTAACCAAACTGAATTGTGCTGTAATGTACATTTGTTTCGCAGCACCAGTCGTTTCCTCAGAGCAGGAACAGTTTTAAGGTGGGGATGAAGCTGGAGGGCCTCGACCCATCTCACCCGTCCCTGTTCTGTGTTCTCACTGTTGCAGAGGTATGGGCATTAACGGTTGTTAATCAAGACCCTGTAGGAATATCACACTGTTCATTTGTCCTGACTGTATCCCTGGTGTCTCTTACCTCTCAGATCCAAGGTTACAGGATAAGGCTTCACTTCGATGGTTACCCAGAATGCTATGACTTCTGGGCCAACGCTGACTCGTGGGATATAAAACCAGCTGGCTGGTGTGAGAAGAATGGACATAAGTTATTGTTGCCCAAAGGTATCCTTGTGATTTTACAAATTAATAAAACCTCAGCTATGAAACAGTTCTGTAAATATTGGGTGGGAAATTTCACAAAAAAATTGTGTTGTAGGTTGTAAGGACGGAGAATTTAACTGGAGCATGTATGTGAAGAACTGCAGGGGTCAACTGGCCCCAAAACACCTTTTCAAGAGCCTAAACACAGTGAGTATTGACCACACAACTGCACTCTTTGAAGCCATCACATGGTTATTTATTCAGGGCAGGTTATAAAGATAGGGCATTGTGTATATGCAGACTAAATATATGTTATAATTTTTTTTTTCCTTCAGTCTGTGACTCCATCTGGATTCAGAGCAGGGATGAAGTTGGAGGCAGTTGACAGGAAGAACCCTTCGTTGATCTGTGTAGCAACCATAGCTGCCGTTGTCGACAACCGCCTGCTCATTCATTTTGACAACTGGGACGATACGTATGATTACTGGTGAGACCCCCCCCCCCCCCCC
>OMNW01008654.1:0-10242 GCA_900303245.1 Selene dorsalis
GGCTTTAAGGAATCTCCATATGTGGAGCCCAGAGGCAGATCAATATGAAGACAGAGTGCAGAGAAGGGCTGCTGGCAGCACTTCCCCTCTACAACAGGAGCGGCTTGCCTGGAATTAAGAGAATTCTGAAAATCCCATTTTGGAGAAAGGCCGGGCCTCACTAGATTCAGCTTGGACGTCAATGTCCAGACGTACTGAAAATGTTTCCCCCTCATGAATCTTTTGTTTGGATAAAATTGGAACAAATACACACACACAGAGCAAAGCAATGTCCTTCCTTTAAAATAGCAGGCAGATGTATCTCATTGCTGGGCAATTACCCACCCCGAGCACAAATATGCACACCCTCATAGTAGCCTAATGATTAACTTGGAATGGAAAACTCAAAAAGATTTTCTTTGTGTGTCAGTCCAGGAGAACAGTATGAATAAGAAATGATAAAAAAAGGAGGTATGCGCTGAAAATACTGAAGCTCCAGCCAAAACACACCAAAACCTCAAGTTCCAATCATACTAGACAGATAGTTTCCCAGCCAACTGACAACTCCTTACAACAAATGGCCCTGTTACTACATACACTGATACTGCCTCAAAACTTGCATATCTTCAACCGCTTGCCTTGTGGCTATTATGTGTCTATAGTTAACATGCTGTGTGTGTGCTTGACTACAGCTTTGGCTAAGATGTATGAGGACTCTAGGCAGGCCAAGAGGGCTTTAATTCCGGGTCTCCACAAACATCTGCAGCTCTGGCCAAACCCAACATGCCCATAATAAGCTACAACACAGTGCTCTCTGCTTTGATAAACTGGGGAAACCACAACAGTGTGTCAGAAATAGAGCTCATGGGCTGCTACTCTTGGCATAGCAGCAGGGACCCAATAACGCCTAAATGTCACCCACATTATACATAGCACGAAGGACACGATGGGAAGGTTCAATCACTCATTGTGTGCTTCCACTGCACATTAACCTTTAAGTATATACGTGACACTGATGCTTAAACAGAGCTCCTACACATTCCAATTTGCTTTTAGCATCTAATACCTTCAGGATTAGCACTACCCAAACAACAATCTAAGAGCACCACATTCTCCAGGAGTTATCTATACAACAACATAACATAGTTGGTCCATGACTTTTCTGTATAGTCCTCTGAGGCTTAAAAATCTCATCAGTGTCTTACTCACACAGAGCCATCTGTTGGGTACCGCCACAGAACTATCACAGCTGCTACAGTATCATAAATAATGAAAATTCAATTATGAAATGTTCAGTGAGTGATGGCGTTACATCCCCTCCAGGATCAGTCATACTTTGCACATGCCTGCTTTACACATGTAAGTTTCAACAACAGAAAGACAGAAGTGGACTTGAGAAAGCAACAAGTATATCTTAAGTTTGTAACTTAAGTGATACAGAATTATCAACAGATAAACAAAACAAAAATGAAGCCAAGAAAAGCAGAGAAAAAAGAGAGAGACACACAATTCAACTATTTCATGTCATTCAGCCTCCTTACCAGTTCTATAATTCTTCAGCTATTGCTTCATCTACATTAGTATTGATTCAACAATGTTCTTAAGCTGTCAGTTTTCAATATAGCTGTAATGACTTACATATTTCAAAACTTTCCAATTTTTCTATACTAGCCTTTAACAATTCAGCCATTCATCAACCATTTCATGTAAATCAGCCTCCTTCTTACAAGTTCTACTGTAAGTCTTCAACTATTTCTTCAGCTTTGTAAGCACGGCTTCAGTAATGTTTTTCAGTTTTCAATTACTTCAACTTTTCCAACTACTAAACTCATACATGCAGGATTTTCAACATTTTCTTCAGCCTTTAACATTTCTACTGCGTTTAGCCCTTTTAAAACCATTCATCTCTCAGCTTACGAGTTATACATTTTCTTTAGGAAATGCATTTTTAAGCAATGTGATTTTTTCCCCCTTGGAAAGGTCTCCTGAGGCAAATCACTGGAAACAGACGATAAACATATACTGTGTGAGAATATTAATTGATCATTGAGCACATTGATAACAAAACCCTGCATGAAGAGTCACATAGAAATTAATTTTGCCTCACTTTCATCTAGATCCACAAGTTAACCTAATAGCTACAAACCAGGAACAGCAACTGCAAGAGTGCTGCTTTCAAGGTCCCTGAAAATAAAAAAGACAGCATTACTTGCTGCTTGGATGTCTTCCTGAAAAGGAGCCTCACAGCAGGACATTAGTTCAGCTGCTGGGAAATGAGGTGTCCTTACAGGAACATGGTTGATCTCTTGTTGGACAAGCGGAAAAACTGGCAGGGATCATAATCTATAACTTGGAACAGCATTTTTCAATCTGTGGGACGCGCCTTCCCTGGGGGGCGCCAGAGTTTTTAAGGGGCGGGGTGTGACATGAGAAAAGAAAGGGGCTCATAGGGCTGAATGATTAATTGCATTTACAATTACAGTGCGATAAAACGCGATTTTGTAACACGTTAGGCTCCAGTTATGTGCCACGCAAACAAGGGAGAGTGGGGCTGTCGGTCAAAAGAGAAGGCAACAACGCTTCACTGTTACGTGTTGTATATTGGTCTCAGGCTTAATGTAGCACTGCGCTGGCTGTGGAACTATTCTGGTTAAAAAAAGAAGAGCGTCAGGTCTGCTGCACAGCGTTGGGTGTGCCGCACCGCGTCAGGTATGGATGAAGGTAAAATTGCAACATTATAGTTTACAGAAATTATGATATTTAGACGGTCGTTTTCACCAGATGTAGCTTTTCAGTTTTGGCCACAAAAAAAAAGCAATTGTTAATGTAGTCTGTAGTTGTTATTATGCAAACAGAAATTTTAATACTTAAACGAAAACACTGTTAAACCCCACTGGGAAGTGGAGGAACATATTGCGTCTATACAACTCACAAAAAGGATTAAAAAAAAAAAAAAAAGTGGTACAAGAATGGGCCAGGGTAAAGGATGACATTAAACAAGCATATAGTTTGTTGTTCTTGTACCTCATGGTGCCTACAGTTGAGCACATAGTCCATTGTGGCCACAGCAAGCAGGAGAGACCTTGCAGTGTGTGTGCAATGTAAAAATACTTGGAAGAAAATTGTAGTGCAGAGTCGCCGAGTGACTCCGAGAAAGCTGAGGTCTGAGAGACATTAGCAATAGAGGAAATAAGGCTGAGGAGGTCGTTCCAGCTGTTTTTCAAGAAACTGGAAACACCACGGTCATGAACCTTCCAGCTGCATGGACACCGTTAGTACATAGAGGGCTGACAGACAGAAGGACAGTTGGACATCAACAGGTCCATCTCCCTTTTACAGCTGTTGTCAGAGCAGGAGTGGCTCCAGGGCACAATGATTAACACCTCAGTCAAATGCTACACAAACCAGATGGTAAAGATGGAAGAGGAGGGCAAAGTCCTATCTCTCTCTTTTACTAGTAGCTAGTAGAATACACAGGAAAGCATGAACCCACACACATAACATGATTCTCCATGTGTGCAAGTCTGTTCATCTTTAATCAACATCCAACCCACAGTCAAGTGCTCTAAAGTAGATCTGCAATCATATACGGTGAAGGCCGCCCTTCAAAACATAAAAAAACAGCAATATAAAAACACAATTACACAAAAGGAATGGTTTTACAACATAGCTATCTTTGTGTGCCCAACCCATAAATGCAGACTAACAGGCGGAAGGTCACTCAGGGCCTTCTGGGAAAATAAGAAATGTCAGTCATCAACACTATAAAATGAAAAGCTTCACAACAAAAGAAACATGTAATCAAGAGAAATCTTTGCTTCCTTAATTTTAATCATGTCCTTTGAACCATGGACCGGACGCTCCAAGTCAAACTACCCAAACAAAATCACAAACAGCACACTGCTGACCCTCAACTAGGTTGGAACAACGCTTCAACTACTTGTCGGTGTTTGTTGTGGTTTCTGTGTGTGCACAAGCAGGCACCTTTACGCACTTATGTGAGTCATAAGGACTGTCATGGGACTGATCCATCACGGCTGATCCCCCAAGTCCGTTGTATGAAACATTTCTAACAAAACATTGGTCCAGCAGAAAACAGGCATCAAAGCACTCATACACATATTGACTCAAATCGTAAGCCTTATCCTTTCACAAGGCAGCGAGCATCTCACATATCAAAGGTCTCCCTCAAACACTCAATAGCATCCCTTTCAGCTTGCTACATGAAAGAGAACACTGTGGTGTCTTATAATATGCTGTTTTCCCATTCACACAGCCAAACTTCAAAGAGGGCTAAATCAAGTTGGAAACCTCTCACTGTCCCCTTGGCTTGGTGTTTCTTGGTATTTTAAGACAGAAATTATCAGGAGGTGGCAGGGTCATGCATAATTCGGCACACTCAATGCCTTACCAGATTTGCCCTTTCTAGATCTGCCACTTTACACACTCTCTGGGGTGTCTCTGACTCGCAAAACGAGTCAAAGCCAGAGTGTGAATATGTATTGCGAACATCTGGCCAAGTCCTTATCACCATGGGAAAATGTCTGAGGACAAGCCTGTGTTATCCCTGCTCCAGGGTCTGTACTTGTCTGGACTTCCAACTGTGGTTTAGCAGTTTGACGATGTGAAACTGTCAAAGCAGTGCTTCTCATTAATGGGGAATTAGAGAAAAACGAGAGGCTCCTTTGCCGTCTGTCCTCCGCCTTCCGTGAGAGCTGGACCTGAGGCTTTTTTGCCTTCAATGCCACGCAGTCCCCTCCACACTTGAACCATGTGGGCAGAACTAAGTAAATCCAGTAAATTGAATTAGGCAAGAAGAGGGGGTGTGAGAGTGAAACAACACAAATAGACTCAGACTGGTCTGTTTTTCACTGTCGCCGAAAAGAGGTGAGCTTATCCATGTTACTTTCGAATTACTTGGCTATTGACTCTCAGGTAACCTTAGTAAAGTAAGGATCTGCGCTGGCACGCTTTATTAACCCGGCACCTACATTATCCACGATGCAACTTGGCTGCCAACAGTGTGGTCAGGGATTTGTGTGTTATGCTAGTAGCAGCTAATCAAGCCTTCAGCTGTTAGTGTCAAGCAGACAGGCCACATCATCTTATCACCACCATCTTTTAGACTTTCAGTCTTCAGACTCAACTACCGCTGACTCATGGCATCATTTGAGGCAATTCTTTAGACTTCAAACAGCTCCCTCTCGAGCCACAAAATGTTTTATATAACATTTTGTTCAGTAGTATTCCCACACCTGGAGACTGATGTGTAAAAATCTGAGTTTTCCTTTAAAGGGCACAGTAGCAACTAAAGGCCAATTCATACTTTCCGTGTCCCCATGTCCACAAGGGTCTTCTTTGGTCTGCCCGATGTAAATGTCATCATCCACCCATGTCTGTCAGCCAGGGTCTATGCAGACCCCTTTGTGGACATCCACGTGCAGCCCATAATTTGTGACTGCATGGACTGTACTCAAAGCAACTGCAACGACTGTGCATGCTCCAGATAACGAAATGGGATTCCTGTTTAGAGGAAAGGTCATGCGAGGAGATCCGGCATTACCCACATATATGTGATACTTGTTGGAAACAATTCAAAGACGACCAAGTGGCACTGACCTCTCATTAAGTGGTCGCACATTATATTTTCTCTATTTGCCCTACTCTTGTTCCCCTACTTCTTGATTTTTCTGACAGTCAGAAAACGATTTTATGGCACATTACCTCCACCAACTGGCATGGAGAGTGGATTGGGAAATGTGCATGTGTGGAACGCCAGACCCACATGGGCCCAAACTGTACTATGAATGTAACTGTATGTACATCCGCCAGCCACAGAGAAGTTTGCAGCTGTCCATGAACGCAGGAAGTATGTCCGTATCTGAATAGTTTATCAGCCTGAGTGAAGTCACACGAGGACAGGCCAGATTCTTGGTGAGTTTGAATGAACTTTAAGTAATGCGAGGGTTACAAAGACGCATAGAAGATTCAGAAGGAACCCATACTCTGAGGGTGTGTGAATAAGACAGAAAGAAGTGGAGTGGTTGCAGTCACCAGGTCACAAAATGAGATAAGTTGAAAGAGTTTGAGCAAAGCCAGCTGTCTTAGATGAAAAAAAAAAACATAGGACTGTGAAATCAAGAAGGTCTTGGATACTCAGGCAATGACCTGAGTCGTGCCCAACTCTGGTTATAATGCACAAAAAAAGATGCTGAGTATCCTATCATTTACTCTCTTTCACAATGGCAGTGGGAAGAAAAACATCAGTGGACAGATGGCTACTCTTGCTTGCCATACTAACTGAGAGCCACTTACATTTTCCCATCATTTACTAAATGACTCTGTTTTTAGAAAGTGCTGCTCAGTTTCATATTTCACCCATTGTGCTATGGTGCATCTGAATGAATTTGAATGACAGAAATACAGAGCAGCAAATTAGGATTAAAGAGAAAAGCAGTTGGCCACTAGAGAGTTGAGCCAGAGCCAAAGCACCCACACACTTTGGCATGGATGTGATTTCATGCCAGACTGAAGCGAAGATAAAGAATCAAACCAGATATTAAAAGGACTCAGATAGCCTAGATGTCTGAATTGAATATGTCTTTGCCCTCTCGCACCAATTCAAGTTAACCATGATCCCAGAAGTGGTCCCAAGAGAAACTCAGCCATTCACTTAATATTATCTGACGACTTTAATTTGAATCCAACCATCATGAGAGAGGTGTTAATGTGTTGGCGAATATTTCAAAGACAATAAAATCTCACGAATGAGTCAGTTCCAGTCTGTTGCCTCTAAACATGAAGATGTTGGGTTATAACATGAAAGGAAACTGGCTGCTAAAATTCCCAGCAACAACTGTGAGAATGCAGTCATAATGTCAAAAACAATGAAGACGCTGAATGATAACAATGTCACAGAGGTGACATTCCTTGGTGGTAGGGTAGCTGTCATCTATTCTTCTAGCTTTGGCCCATTAGGGGAGCCTATAAGCGGTCTTTCTCTTTGGCCCAGCTGGCAGCAGAGCACTATTACAGGGAAGCAGTTTGGACTTTGACCCTGCAGCCTGCAGAGAGCTTGGAAAAAGGTTTTCGCTCCTCTGCTTCTCATCAATGAGAGATCCAGGAAACAGACAGGTTGCTTAATATTCAGTCCTTTCCCCTGCTGTTAGTGAGTTACAGTGGTCTAATAATGTGCTACTGGTACTTGGAAGATTTTCTAGAAATAGGTGTTGTGATGCTTCTGTTTGGTGGGCGTTGTCCTCAGGAGAAAAACATACAGGGAGGAAAAAAAATCCCACTGCCAACAACACTTTTTTCCAGATTAACTTTCTTTTGCCATTACCATTTCTCTCCCCCTCCTCCTGTTACAACAAATGAGCTCACTGTTTTTACAATGATTAGTGCTTGAGGGACGCATTCACTTCAGCAAGTAAACGTACAGGGCCCAAGTGGTTTAAATGTTTGCCTAAAGATAACAACAAATTACACCACGCAGATCTGAGAAATGAACTCCTGCTAAATTGGGCCTCACGCAGAGACAAAAGAAACAGTGACAGTCAGCATGGAATCTATCAGTATAAAGCCCAAACAGCTCAAATTACATGAAACCCCAAGGCATGAGGTACAACTTCGGTAGAGAAAAGGTTTCATCTCATTTCCAGCAGATCGGAAGTCTAAAAAGTAAATATTATTTTTTATAAAGCATAAAATTGAGGCACAGCAGTAAATAGCATAAATCTCAAGTAGCGTGTGCAACAAAAAATACAGCAGAAGACGATTCAAGACATAACTTGACTAATCTCACTAAACTGGGACATGAAAGTTAAAACCTGAAAGCAATGTAAAGAAACGGGATTGTGACGGGAGCCATAAAAAAAAAAGTGCTTTCCCGCTGTGGGGGAGTGTCTGCTGCACTTTTCCAACATGAGAGACAACCATTGTACAGATCACATACCTGTAATTGCTCATGGCTACACATGACACCAGAGGACACAGCAGCACACAATGCTTTGAAGAGGGCACAGAGCTAAAGAGAAAGAGAACCCCTCCAAAACCCTTTTCAAGGAAACCCGTCAGCCACCCCCATTAAGAAGAGGTAGCTGAAAATCACACCCACCACATAATCCACCACCTGTCTTCAGAAAACATATGCAGAAGCCGGGAGTAATTCATTGAGAATCCAGGTACAAATGGAAAACACAGAGAGCACTCCAAGCTGGAGATAAACAGCCTACGACTGATTAAAACTGCAAAGCCTTCAGTCTGCCTAAGTAGCTTGGTGTCCTCGACGGTGGGTGATTATCCTGCGCTTGGCTTGGGGGTATATTAGACTGTGAGAAAGCAGTTTGAGAACAGCCAGCTGGTCTAGCCACAGCATCCTGGGTGAAGAAGCATTTCTATCACTGTGGACCAGATGAGCTCTGCAGAGAGCAGCACAAACCCCCTCCTGGGGCAACACATTGAAAGTGGTGAGTGGGAGAAATGTGGTTGCCCTGAGATCAGCCTGGGTAGGTTGATCACATTGTGGTGACTAGTTTTACTCTTACTTGCAGAGGACACAATAAAATTTTATACAAGGAAACTATCACATCAGTCACTACGCTGGTCAACATCTACTCATGAATACCCAGTCATTATTACATAACTACATGAGTACTCTGTAGTTACTGTCAGCTTATATCTTGTCTTATCACAATCTTAATGCCATCATGTTGGTATCAACACCTACAGAAGTAATCAAAACTACCTCTGAGGCAGTTTCTGCTTCAGTCAGTGTCTGCAGAACCAGTTTTTGCCACAATGACACACACAAATATAGGCACACACAGTGACTCACAAAGTAAAAACAATACCAGCCCAACTCTGTCGCAGCTCTCAAATATGAAGCTTTGGGTTTGTGACAAGTGAACTAAATACTGAGAGGAGTAGAAAAGAGCTGCTGGGGGCCAATAGGGCTTAAGAGAAGAGTCTATTTTCCTGGGCAGAATGAATAACACACTTGACTGGTCCACAGAGAGGGAAAGAGGTCTTTGTGTAATGGCAGAGTCACGGTCATGGTGACAATTAAAGTCCCTCTGTCATGGGTTAGAGCTGTTTAACCTTTTGATCCTCTTTCTTCTTAATGTGGTTTGGAGCCTTTAAGGTTGTAGTACTACAAGCCAAAAAGGAAAACATGAACTTTTTTTTTTTATCTCTGGACTGCAGCTTACTGAGGAAGTTTGCAACGTAACGCACTTTACATTCCCCGACACTTTATTCACCAGATAAAGGAATTAAAATTAAAGTGTTTTTAAAAACACGAGAAGAATGTAAGAAAAAAATCTTTAATCCAAAAGTCCAATAAGAAGGGATATAAAAGTAATGTCAAGTCAAACTATTGCAACATATTATTTTAATATTTCATGGCAACTTTTTATTAGCATAAGGTTTGATTCAGTGTTTAAAAATGTCTTAGTCACTATACTAATACCATGAACAGTTGGTAAATCTAAGAGTACACTTTCTGTGATTATTTTAACAGGCTTCAGATTGTGATTTATCAGAGTAACAAGGAAGTCAAAGTTCCTGTCAGGAAGATCTCTTTGACTCATTCTTTATTTTAGCGACTAGTGCTGAAATGCTCTTTGGCAAGACTTCTACTGTGGTTATATTTACAAACTGAGAATCTCGCTCACAGCTACGTTTTATGTTTAAACCAAGTCTTACATGTACCACCCTGAATCAGCCTATCTGATCTCAGCAGACTAGTAAAACATACAAGTTCAAACAACCAGCGGATGAAAACACCGCAGCCAGTGGCATCGCCAGCCCGGGGACTTTGTGAGCAACTTTCCAAACGGTGTATCCCAAAGCGCCTGCTCCTCCTTCTCCTCCTCCTCCCCCCCAAATATCCATGTGTCAAAACAGCGGGGGGCTCGCTCCAACACGGAGCCAATGTTTACCGCGAACGAGACCAAACACAACAACATAACGTTAAATCGGTCTGTAAACCTGTGAAGTTACTGCCACCATGGCACTTGGCACCGCATCAATGGATCGGAGCCGTGGAGCTGCAGTCAGCGACGCAGAGTGGAAAAAACTTCCAGAAAGCACCATGCTGCTGCTGCTGGGGCTGCTGGGGCTGCTGCTGCTGCTGCTGCTGCCACCGCCACCGCCATCGCCACTGCTCCACCACGGCCGTCATCATCACCAGGGAGGTAGAAGGGGAGAGAGGGAGAAGATGGGAGCTGCCAACTTGCACCATCCTCACCCACTCACTGAGAT
>OMNW01008655.1:0-32724 GCA_900303245.1 Selene dorsalis
TGACCCGCCCGTAGCTCATGAGCGGCGGCTCCTGGAGACGCAGAACCATGCCGACCGAGAATATGAGGATGGCCATAAGGTCTGTGATGTTCCAGTACTCCTGAAGCCACACCTTCACCTTCTGTAATAACTTCCCCGGCTCTGACATTAGGATCTGGAGGAAGTTCAGAGGGACATTAGTAGAAAACAAGACATGGATGTGGAAATGCAGGAGATGGAAGAAAGTGTTCACTGAGGGCCCAAAAAGTGACTGAAAATTACAGCATGAACATTTAGAAATGCATCATATTCCAACCACCATAAGAGGGCAGCATGAGTTCACCAATCAGAGAATCTAGTCAGATGTCTGAGGAGACATTGTTGTGCTGCCGAGAATCATGTGACACAATGATTAATGTATTTCATACGCTTTGAGTACAAACACAGCCACAAAGTGAGACTGTGCTAGATGGTCTCATATGGCCATTCACCTCTGTTGTCTATTTTTTTTTCTTTTTTTCCCATCTCTGGATACTGCCATATCCACCCCCCCCCTTCCATCCTCTTTCCCTTTGACCTTTTTTGAAACCATTCAAGCCAGGATAATCTTTCCAAAGTTCCTTAACTTTTTAAAATATCTGAAACAAGTGGAAAATGCCTTTCCATGTGAAAAAAACTTTAACAAGATCTGTGTTTTAACTTTTTCCATTTGTAAAAACAGGGGAAACAAGTTTAACCAGGTGAAAGAAAACATATATAGTGTGTTATCAGTACGAAGAGCGTGGCTAGATTTTCATTTTAATCAGTGCGAATATTCCAGTAGCATTTACTATAACTCTGTTAGACGTTAGATGGAACATGAAATCACTCATAGCTAACCAACTTGTTTACACAGATTTAAAAAAAAAAAGAAAAATAAAATAAAATGAACTTTAGAACAACTATCCTGGCAAAACCTTTTATTAAAATGGAACTATGCAAGTCTGGTCGCTTTTCCGCTGTTTTGCTGATCCTCCTCCAGGCCATGTGCATTTGTTTTCAATGAAGCCTGCGAGAAAGCAATCAATAGAGCGTTGGATAATGTTATTTATCATATACGATGTTACGACGTGTATATTTGTCTAGTCTTATCTGTCATAAACAAGAGATTATGAGTTACGGGGCGTGCTCATGTTGCGGTTGCGCTGAGGCGAGAGCTGGGACACCGGGGAGGAGGCTCTGTTCTTGCAAGGTTGGTTTTCAGTCGAGAGACACTACGTAGAAGACAGAGAGCCTCCATTCTCCCTGTAACAAGTTACAAGTAATTTATTTAACCATCACAATTACTCCCAAGCTGTTTAATTAAGGTAAAAATGTAGCATAGTTAAGATACAAATCCTGCATTGTTCCTCTTTAACACAGGAGCAATAATAATTTCAATCACACTAAGATAATGGATCACCAGATTTTTTTTTCTCACTTGCCTCTCAGGACTTCCACCTCAATGATCCCATCACTGTTTTCCACATTTATTATGAGCTGTTTGATGATATAGACATAATGCCTAGCCTTTGCCCCCCAGGCAGGTAGGCTACATGATGGTGAAGAGAATCGTCTTCAGTTCAGTGGGCAGTCGTGTAGAAATTTTCACTGCATGTTCAATACAGTTCTACATTTACTCTGCACATTTGCATGCAGCCTGTATGTACCTCTCTCATTTTCTCGATGCCGTTGGTGAAGATGTAAGCGATGACGATCCACTCCTGAGGAGAGGGCCACAGGTCCATCTTGACCAGGACAATGTAGTTGAACAGCATCAGGTAGCCAACGTACGCCATCTACACAAAAACACAGCAGTGGTGGGAAATCAGCAAGGACACACTGATGGTTATGTGCTTGTGTTTGTGTGTGTATTTGTATAACAATAAAGTCCACTCGTCTCTCTAGAAAGAAACTGGCCGGAAGGCAAATGTGAAAAGAGTTTGTGTGTGTAGCGGCTCAAATTAAACGCTTATTTAATGAATGACTGACCCTCACTAGACCTCCCTTTAATGCAGTTTTCCAGATCTGGTAATAGAGATTGGATGTCAAGACACACATTGCTGTGCCTCCACACTTGGCCTGAAAATGTCCATTTCTTGTCTCCTGTGGCTGTAACTATTTAAATCCATGTAAGCTGCTCACTGTCATTTTTCCTGAACCCAGACAGACAGACAGACAGACAGACAGACAGACAGACAGACAGACAGACAGACAGACAGACAGACAGACAGACAGACAGACAGACAGACAGACAGATAGATATCCCACAGCTAAAGGAAACTGTCATCTGGCACATGAACACACCAGTTAAGATGAATAAGCAGAAAGGTTAATGAACGGATAAGTGGGAATGTTGACTGATAGACAGACGCAAGCATAAAATGCTGAGGATTAACAACATCCAGATACAGTCAATATTGTAGTTAGCAAACCTTGAAGTGGCAGGAATAATACATTAAAAGGTGCATCAAGTAATTAAATACAGTAGATTTAAGTGCTCTGCTTGTCCTCGGGTGCAAGGAGAAGATCACTAGCAACAAATAATAATGACAAGTTTAGTCCACAAACAGTTCACTGTCAGCAGACCTGGCAAGAGCAGATGAACTGTAGAGTTGTAGCTCTTTACAACCAAGATGAGATAAAATTTTGATTATTATGCAAGCCTACCCATCTGAAGATGGCTTAACACATATGCATATAAAATCCATTTTAAATCGCATTTTCATTCATGGTTCCTGACATTGCTGGTTATTAGATTAGATTGATGGCACTTTTGATAATCTTTAATGGTTTCCAGAGATTAGAGATTTCGTATTCTCTAGGACCATTTAAATGACATCAGTATATTTGAATAGATTGGGGCAGCTGTTAACTGCAGTTAACAATTTAAAAGCTTCAACATATTTAAATTGCATATTTAAGTGATAAGAAAATGTAGTTCCTTCCTGTTGCAGATCAGGTACTCCACTGAGGTAAGCAGGTAAAGTGATTTTAACGATGTGTGACCAGGACTGTTTTCATCCAGCTGCACATGCACAGTTGGTTTTTGTGATGCCTGTATAAACAGTGCAGTGCTTTACAGCGGGCGACTGGTATGAATACAAATCTGGTAACGAGGTAAAGACCACAGTTTGACCCTGAGGAAACCCAGCATCTGTTCCACAAATACACTAATGAAATTCCCAGCAGAATGTTTTTTTCTTAAACCTGAAGGGCAGAAAGGAGAGGTGGGGGGAGAACAGGAGGGGTGAAATCCCTGTGATAAAAGAAAGGTTTGTACTGGGCAACTAAAACGAAGGAGCCAAAGAGTAAAAGATAAACTCTCGATAAAACTTATATCAAGAATTACACTCTCCAAGGAAGTTTCTCACAAATTTCAGAGATATGTAGAGTTACAAATGAATGGTGAAAACATTTTGAAGCTTATTGTTGAAACAAGTAATATTAACTTTCTGAATATTGAGTCCAATGGAAAAATGCCAAGAGCCAGAGGTTTCAGTGTGTGTTAACACGGTCGATAGAAAACCTCCCTCTGCCTCACTTCTCCTTTTCATTACCTTGTTCTTTTCGCACCATGTAGCTTTCATCAGTCTCCCCATCTCATCCACACTAAACGTCCCCACACTGGTAAAGCTGGGTATTAACAGGGTGTAACAGGTGGTAAACGGAGATGGAGTCACAGTGGACATAAAAGCTAACAACAGGCAACGAGCAGCTGATGCTGTTACAGAGATACAGTAAGCACTGTGAGTAGCAACAGGAGTCTGAGTGGGTAATGTTGCTAAAGCCATCACTGACCGTGTGGAACCAGAACTTCACAATCGGAGCATTGTAGAACTCGTATATCTTTCGTCCCATGGGGATGAGGCGGTGGCGGTTCTGAACCTCCTCAACATCCTTCTTTCTGGATGTTTCCGTGGTTACCTTACCCAGCATTGCCTGGGAGAATGCAAACCCCACATGGGGCGAGGGAGGAGGGAGGGAAAGGTGTGAGAAATAAAAAAGATGGAGAGTGTGGGAAGAGGGACGCGTGATGGATTGGTAAGAAGGAGGAGGAAGAGTTTGGGGGGTAGGTCCAGGGGGGACAAGAAGACAAGTGTGTCGAAAGGAGGAGGTGGGATGTGAGGTAACAAAGAAAAAGAGAGAAAAAGAGAGAAAAGGAGAGAGCGGGGAGATGTGTTACATTGTGGGATACTACATAGTTTTAATATCATAACCAAAGAAGCAAGCACAGGCAATGTCATCATTCCAAAATGTGAAATGTGTCTTTGAGGTGGAGTGTTGGGTGAAGGCTGGTAACAGAGTATGACGTAGACACAGACACTCATGGATTGTGTCTCAGACAACAATTAAGAGGTAGAAGAGAGACAAAGATAATGACAGAGAGACAACAGAAGAAAGGAAAGGGAAAAGATAGGACATAAATATCTCATTTCTGTGACACATTTCCTTATCCATGAGAGAGGGTTCAGAGCCCACTGTTTTTATGGGTCATGGTCTCAATGTCAAAACACCAGACCTCTGAGGGAGTTCATTCATGGAATTGTATTGTATGTCAACAACTATAGTCACCCTGGGTAAAGGATTTACCGTTTAAAATTCTGTCCAAATATTTGAAATAAGCCATGTTGTTGGTTTAAGTTCCCAGGTGGCTAAACTGGAAGAACAATGATAAAAGCATTGCTTAGAAATGAGCATGAAATCAAAGAGAAAATCACAGTGAGAAATCAAGAGATTTCTTTTTTTTTTTTTTTTTTTTTTTTACATGACATATATCCAGCCAAAGTTCTCTCTAAGGCACACACAGACAGGGCCTTCAAGGTGAACAGATTCAGATGCCAGTGTGTAAAGCACACCATGCCTTTACTGCACTGAACATGCACAGTATTTGATCAGCAAGTGAACACAAGCTATTACACATCGATCACAGTGTGGTTTATCTAAAGCATCTGAGGATATGACAATACAATCTCCCTCTGTGGTGTAGCAGTCTGTGTATCTGTATGAATCCTTGTGTGATTCATAAGTATCTGGAGGTGCATTTGTACAGTCAGAAGCCAGGGCAAAAGGAAGGGCTCATTTCAAATGCCTCCTCTGGCAGCAGGATTCCTTGTTTAAGACCACCGTGCCTCAAGGACTGCATGTGCAAAATGATCCGTTTTGTGAATCTTTGCGCTGGCTTGCTGGCTGTGCTCAATGCAGATGGAGAGTATGTACAGCGGTGCTGAAAGGCGTTCAACTTCAGTCCAATCTCTTAATGGGACAACCTCAGATCCAGTTTGCGCATTAAACTGCTTTGCAAATTCCAGGCTTGATTTAAACACACAAACTGGATCTTGGTGTCATCTCCAGAATTGATTGGATTGAAATGGAACGAGTCCTAATCCTGCTGAACATCCATGTCTATGCAGATGGACCAACTCTTCCACTGTGAGCCGGGAGAAGGTGCTCAGACTCTGCATGATTTAAGCTCTGCAGCAGCAGGCGGACATGGTTATATAATGCAAAAGCCTGGGCCTCCCATGCTCAGCAGCCGACATGCTGAGTGGTTTGCTGCAGCAAGCCATCACTGATGGTGAGAGAGTGAGGGGCAGCAATCGGCTAGCATACAGTACTGTACCTCAATCAGAACTGAGCTTGGAGAAAGAAGGAGTAAGAGAGAACTAGAGAGGGGAGGGGCTGAAGAACAAGAGACTAAAAGCAAAAGAAATAAAATCAAAACAAAAGAAGCAGAGAGAAAGCTGGGTAGAGGACAAGAGGGGCCGAAGGAAAGGCAGAAAAAAAGAAAAAGAGATAGAAGGAAGAAGAAACAAACAGGAGGGAACCCACAAGCGGCGACAGAATGAGACGCTACAACTCCACGACCATGTCTTTGCTGAGACGATGAGAAACAGGAAATGGCCAATTTGACTGGAAGGGTCCAGTTGGCCAGAATAGAGAAACAGATATGTTGTTGTTGTTGTGTGTGTAACTTGTATGTCTGTGCACATCATCATCCCATTGTGGACAGTAATAACTCTGGTCCACAAGAGATGACTACAATGGACACAGAATCAAGTGGTCAGTGGTCAGTTTCATAATCTGAACAGTGTGTGTGTGTATTGTCTAAAGTTTGAATGTGTATAGGTTCTGAGATGCGGGGCTGAGGTGGGTTCTCTCACCACGGAGTTGTACTGCGTCTCACAGTAAGATCTTACTGTGAACTCCATGTCTTCTTCCTCCTTCTCCTTGACTGGTTTCTCAGGCTCCTCCTCTTCCTTCTCCTGCAGGTAGGCCTCCTGGTCCTGGGGCATGTACGACATCTCATCCTTGTTCTTGAACTCCAGACTCAGGATGGACGGTGGCAGAAGCAGCCCTAAGATGACCTGGTGGTGAGGGAAAAAGGAAGAGGAGCATGAAGGAGAAAATGACACACCGTCACAACCAACCTGATTTTAGATTGAGGTTGGACCGCCCACCTAATTAACATATGGACAAAAAGAAATAAATTGCATGTAGAAAAAGAAATTATATATGTATAAATTAAGTTAAAAAGTTTTATTACCAAAATAAATTTATAGTTAGTCAAAAGTTAAGGAGAAGAGCTCAAAGTGACAAACCACAGATGAGATAAGAGACGTTCATGAGCAGCACTACAGAAATTAGGACACAGAGAGTCAGGAACAAACCAACCTTCACAGTCATGATGTGCACACATGAAAGTCATATACTATAAATTCACCCTTGTGAACACCTTCCAATCATGTCTAGTATGTGCATGCCTGAATGACAAAGCTTTGGTATTTACAACAGCTCAGGTGAGGGCTTTCATCAATTACAAAACCATTAGTCCAGACAGGCAGTCCATGTCTCTGTGCTGCCACAATGGATGTGAAGGACACACACCCGCAGCAGATAAAGGGGTGCAGGAGAGCTGTAAACACTTCAGATATGTAATAGTCAAACAAGAAAAGCAAAGGTGAGGCTGTCACCACAGCAGGAAGGTGAAGAAAAAGGAAAGAGGGGAGGAGGGAGAGCATTGTAATTGTGTGTCTTCTTATCTCTGGAAGCAGCTGCTTTTAACTAATTCAAGAGTGAACCTTTCATTGTACAGGCAACTGGCTCAAAAGTGAAATGAAATGAAATCAATTTAAAGTAGAAGAAGAAGAAGTATGAAAAATGGTTAACAATAATAATAATGTTATATTTCAATGACAAAGGTGTCAGTGAAGTCAGATGGCTATACGAGTTTCCTGGATAACCATGTATATGAAAAGAATAGTTTTAGTTTCAGAGTAAAGGAGCCGGGGTAGAAACCAGTGAGGAAAACAATTACAACCAGAGCACAGAGAGCAATGCTTCAGCTTCTGTTGTCATCAGTCATGTCAAGAGGTCGGAGGCAGAGATGTCAATAGTATGTCAGAATTACTGATGTGCAGAGAAATCAATGCACTCGTCTTTGCACTTCATAGTCATTTTGTAGCCTCCAGTTAAGATGTTCTCATATGCAAACGGTATTGAATGGTTGAAGCTGACTGTCCTCTTAACTACATTTTAACTACATTTTTTTTTTTTTTACATTTTGACAATGTTATTTGTTGTATGTCATGAACACGTCAGGCCACTGAATCTCATTTGTTTCACTTGTAGTTTCCTTTCTGTATTACTTCTGGCTTAGCAGTGCACCACCCTTCCTCCCTTCTGCCAAAAGGCCAAAAGGCTAAAGCTCATAGAGTCTGCTGCGGCTCCAAGAAACTAACCAGTGAGACCCACCACCCTGCCGTACTATGTGTGCAGAAGTGTGAACCCAGCTGTCCCTATAGCGATTCCCAGGGCAACTCTTCATTATAAATAACCCTAACCTCTCTGATCTGAGCAGCTGCCTCCTATCACCACACCACCACATGTCTGGAAAGACCTGTGTGAGCAGAAATTGCTCAAAACTCAAACAGCAGTCTTAACTGAAACCTCGTCGCTCACCTCAAAAGGATATTCACCACATGAGCTTCGGTGTATGATATGTGGAGCACAGCTATAAGGTTTGTCAGTAATTATGGGCAGTTCTTTCTGTCCCCTCTGGCTTGGAAGGAGGCTTAGTGGGATAATACTGATGAAGTTGCAGAAGAGGTTCAAAAGAAAACCAAATCACCCAAACATTCATCACACGAATCTAATGTTTCTCTCAACTATTATTGTCCTACAAATATCTTTCCTTTGGCTCGTTCCCCTCCCCACCATAACATCACATCTCGACTGGATGATCTTCAGGTATCGCAATCCGACTACGAGTCATCATTTCACAAACATAAACCAACCCTTATTCTGTTAGCGATAAACACTACTGTGTAAAGAAATGTTACTGAACTGGTTTTTCTTAACCCAGAAACATTATGATTAACTCACTGAAAGACTTTGTGTTATAAACCAAATTAAAGTGTTTAGCTTTGTCTTGAGGCGAGTTAAAAAAAAAAGGTGTGATATTATCATGTCATCATGAATAGTGATTGCATCCCCCAAGAACCAGATGTGCTGAAGCCTGGCCTTACACAAACTGTCAGCGCTGACCCGTCTCCTTTTCACAGTCCGGTGCACACGCTCCACATCCTTGGGAATGAGTCATCGTGGCCACACCACAGTTACAACCAGTCACACTACTGTGCTCACTCCTTTATTTGAATAAAATCTCTTTTTTCACCTGCACAGTTTTGGTCATATGCAGTTAGTGAAGATAAATAGGCAAACACTGTGCAATAGAAGGGAAATTTGATTTGAGGGGTTTTCTTTCAGTACTCAGCATATCTCAGCACTGGTGGTGCATGACATTCAACTGGGACAAAGCTATTGCACTATATATCTTCAAAGTCACTGCACATCATTGTTCATTATTTTTACTTGGAATTGGACTGATTCTGACCAAAATACATATATCTGCCACTCAGACTACAATCCATTGCTACTTACCTGCTAAAACACACATTGGTACTATATATGTACTCATATAATAAGCTAAGACTTTGTGGCTTCTATCGTTAATATGGTATATTATGTCAAAAACACATTCCTACATTTCCAGACATGTAGAAGCAGGCTCCGCTTTCCTTTAAGCCATTCAGCAGATCTGCAGGAGTGATTTGGGCCACCTCTAAAATAGTCTCTTGAGGGGGTGAGAACGTTTCTCATTATTTTTCCTGCCCAACTTTTCACAGGTAGTCTAAGCATTTTGGTACAACTCTGCCTCCTGACATTTTGTATGATGTAACTACACTATTCTTTACCCACTGGTAATGTCAAACATCTGGCCCACTTCTGTTACCTTCAGGCCGGAGTTCTTGCGCATGCGCAGGCGTCCCATCCACATGTCGGTCAGCAGCATTTGACTGCAGGTGTGAGCGATGAAATCTCTGTGTTTGGCTGCTACTGCCAACTGCAGACAGGTGGCGTTGCTCCAGTTCTTCAGCTCATATGTCAGCAGCTTCATGGCCATCTGCTCATCCTGTTTATAGGACTGGTCTAGGAGTTCCACTGCCAGCTGGCCAAACTCTCTGGGAGATTATATGCAGGACATATACAGGCGCACAGAGAGGTGAACAGTGAATGTAACACACTTTGTCCAAACATGTGAAAATGTAATTGACCTGGTCAAGGAATCATAGACCATCGGTCCACATTCTACAGAGATTAAATTAGCATAAACACATCTGAAAACACACACACACTGACACACAAGCATTGGCATGGTTATATGTGATGGGCATATCTAATATCCTCAGTAGATGCACACACATGCATCCAAGAAAAACCCCCTCACTATCAAATATGCAAATCTAAACATAAAGCATCACCAACCAGAATTTGAATATGTCCCTTTCCAGATAACAACAACATGAATCAAGCCTAATTTCTGCCTCTGAGAGAACACACACGCACACATCCACGCACGCACGCCCGCTAACGCTAACTATACTGGAGTTTGGAGGAATGACAAAAAAAGGACTAACAATGTTGCCTCAGATTTTTTAACTTTACTGTACAAATGGTGAATATTTCAATAGTGTTTGTTTATCTTGTTTACACATGCCTTAAAATATACAAACTTCCCACAGAATGTGCGCTTTACTGTACATGGCGCCATGCATGGTAAATAATAGTAGTTCACATAAATTCCCCTCGAGTTTATACGATCACACACACATTCACTGCAACTAAAAATTAAGTAAAGAATACATGAAGTTAGAAAAATGTATGTAGTTAAATGAGCTCTTTGAAGGGAGCCAATCAAATTCTCTGTGGAGAGTAAACTCAACATATGCCAGCTCTGAGGTGGTACTTTGAATCTGCATGTGTGTGTGAGTATGAGAGAGAGATTTGTTTGTGTGTGTGTCTGCAGTGGGAGAGTCAGAGAGGATTTTGCTGCTATGGCTGTACTTCATTTGTAGTAACTGGCAAATTTTCCCCTAATTACTGGTTATTTCCGTAGCCAGCATTTTCATCTCTAGGTAATAACCTTCATCTCAAATGCATATCCTTAACTAACAATGATGCATGTTATTAGATTTCTGTATGTATGTCATTTATGTCCTTTGGGATCCTGTAGTTGTTTGAAACAGGTCAGCTTTCACAGAGAATGACACATGCCAGTGTGTTTGTGTGTGTTGGGGGTGGACGCTCTCATCCAGACTCCCTAACTCAACTTTAATTATTTAACAGGTATATTCCAATGACATAAGCTCAGCTTGGGACACTTGCAATACCATGTCAAAAACCACACAAGTGTATGAGTATGTGTCCCCCACCTGGAGTTGTGGTTCAGTTCCTGGGAGATGTCATCCACCATGTCATTCTCTGAGGCTTCGTGTGCCATGGCCTTACAAAGCTTACAGGCTACCAAGGCCTTGGCCATGGCCTCTTCACCATGCTGCCAAAAGAACAGCGCCATCTTCTGACGTTTCATAAGTACGGCCCACACCATCAGCTCATGGAAGGGGAAAGGGAAATGGTTGATTTCAGGGTCGTCCAAATCGATGTCTACCTCTTCCTCTCGTTTGCGTGTTGTCTTCTGGCGGCCTCTGCGAATTGGTATGTCATCCTGGTGGAGATCCGTGACAAGTGAGTGGGGTGGAAAGACAGAGGTATCAATGAAGAGATTGTCCTGGTGATTTTTCAGGATGATATTAATGGCCATGAGTTCAGCAGCACAGGAGGGATGTGATTGTTTTAGGTTGATCCTGAGCTGGTCATGGATGTACTGTATGAGGATAATGCTTGGGTTCTAAATAATGATTACAAGTGGCACCCAAGAAAATTGGACTGTACCAGTGCATGTAGGGTTTTCATTCTAAATTTCTAGAAAGTGTTCACTTTCCACATGCAATGTCAGAGTCGTACAACTGGAGGCACAAAGTCTGACACATAAAGTCTCATACAACACATATGTCTTTGAATATGATTTCTTTTCACTTATTAGTAACGGGGCACCACTAGAGGTGAAGCCCCCAGCGTATCGAGGTTTGCTCACCGTCTCTGGAGAAAATGACTCTGCTAGTTAGTGCCGAAATTGCATGTCAGCAGAGCTGCATTGATCTCCAATAATTTCACATTTTAACAGCTGAGGACTTCTGACAGTTGGTCAATTACAGACATCTGAGAAATTATTTTCAGTGCTACCAGAATCACTGTTTGATATGAGAGAGATTATCTGGACAGAGAAAGATATGATGATCTCTCTGCAGTAAATTATTCAGTTAGTGACACTCAATTGATATCAATTCATAACACAGTAAGTTCACAGAGTATATGGATATCTAGAAATGATTGGAGCAGTGTGCATTTAAATCTTCAATAATTGGAGGTGTCCAGGGTTAACAGCAGTGCATTTAACATAATCTATTTCATGGCCATCTTGCCATACTGATTAAATGATAAATTGGCCCACAAAAAGGGAGCAAAGCATTAATAGGGAAATAGGTAGATTTTAACAGGCACAAACAAAGAGAGACCACACACTGACAGGGAGACAGATCTCAAACAGGCAGACATACAAAGGGACGAGAGCCATACACGATAGATATAAATACCTCTGAGATAACTGTGGACATGCTGTGATAAAAGGTTTATGATGTAGATACTTCATGGTGTGTACACCATGGATACATTGGAATACACAAACCATGTATTATGTAATCCTGTTAGGTCAGTCATTACTTATTCAGTTAAATGTGACTAGGCAGCTCTGACATATGTCATAAGACCTATATACATTTGAACTGTCTGAAAAATCTATTATGCACAAAGCAGGGTAAAGTGTCTGATAATTGTATTTGACAATAAGCCTTCAACTGACTTCAGCTGACTCAAAAGTGTATCCAGCAAAATAAACCAAATACGCCTCAAGGTCTTTCTTTCAAAGACCGTGAGGCACACAGCACACACTCAACAACTATCCTGCTGAGAAGATGCTGAGCAGCTGAGCAGACTGACTGTACACTCAACAAACATTACAAGTGAGAAGACTGTGGTTAAGACAAGGGAAAGACACAGTGAAGAAATGACTGAATAGCAACCTTGATGAGATCACTCACCTCCATCCCCAGCAGTTTCAGGGCTTTGGGCTAGAAAAGCAACAACAACATAAACAAACAGAACAAGACCTTGTCGGATGTATTTTATAGAGCAATTTACTCTATAAGCACAACAGCATAGATTCACAGACAGACAGACCTGCCTAGATGAGACCAGCAATATTCCTTATATGGTAAGTCGCCCATGGTTGAAAGGTTTTAATAAAGGATAGCATTTTGTCCTGGAGTGATTGACAGTAAACTATATATGCAACAACAGTTTCGTATGCTGGTGTGTTTGCATGTATTAAGGCACTGTGTATTTGTGCATTTGGGTACAGTACTGTGTATCTGTATTAAAGCGGGGCATGTATGAATTATGCATTCATGAGCCATCATCTGAGCTGGTAAAAATAGCCCAGGTCTCCTGTGGGGATTTTGATATCTGCATCTATTTCAGGGCTTTGTTCTTAGTTAACATGTGCTTGTGTGTATGTGTATCTGTGTGCGCGCACGTGCATATGGCTATGTGATCGCAGGTTCATTTCATCTAGAAAATCACAGTTAAATTGGAACTGCCTCTCCCTCTCTCTCCCTCTCAGTCTTTCTCTGTCTCTCTCTATCTCCCCCTCTCGCTCACTCTCAGTCTCTCTCTGCCTCCCTCATTTTGCCTCTTTGCTCAGTCTCTGTCCCATTTCTTTGCTTTGACTTTATCTGTGTCTTTCCAGCTGCTTTGTTGCTTCCATGGCAGACATACAATGAGATAAACAGGCACATGAAGACCCACATACAAACACTCACAAACATAACACACGCAAACATAAAAACCCAAAGGTGCATCATCAAGCAGAAATATGGTGTTTCAGACACAGCTGTGCATATTTCTATTTTTCATCACACCTGTGGCAGTGTGTGAAGTATTGGAGCAGAATGACAATCATATGTCAGAACAACAGGGCATGACCATATACCATAATGTGACATGTGGTGTGCAACACACAATCTTGGAGGTTGTACAATATAGTACAGTAATAGTGATCAGCTTCCCCACTTTGGTTGAAAGTGTGCTAATCAGCAAGGTGGGTCTCTGCAGTGGTTGCCGTGAGGGATGTATTTTCTTGGGTTTACGATGGCACATGATGGAGAGCCGTTCGTATAGATGGATGATTTGTTGCATCAAGCTAATAATAGCCCGTTCTGCCACTCTACTTAATGTAGAAATGAAAAACGATGATAGGACGGCTCTTGTGTTTGACCTCTGCTAATGAACAGCACAATTAGATTACAGATTGTGTAGGTTTAGTAAAAGCTCCACAATTCAAACAATACAAAAAATGCCTGAAAATCATATCGAGTTTTTCTTAATGTGTTATTTCAGTACTTGGGTTTTCCATTTGGGTGGTCAGGCTGAGATATATTGACTAGTATCTCATCCTTGTGTTGCACAGGCTGGAAGTTGTTTTGTCTTAAATACTGGCTCGCTAAAACAGTAGTTAGTGTAATTCTAATGATTGCATTTTATCTGATTGTGTTTTTTCTGGCCATGAAGCACTTTGTAAACCAGGTTTTTCCTAATAATATGAATAAACCAAGTGCTACATAAGTTAAGTTTTACTTACTTATTTGAATTTGCTTCATAGGCAAAGCATTTGTGTTCTGTGATTTCAGCTAAGCTTTTTGTCCAAATGTTTGAAAATGTCTGACCAAAGAAAATCCACCTGACATCTTAAAATCAACGTACACAATAGTACATGGCAGAGATTTCATCCCAGCAACAAAAGGAGGTGCCATGCTTGTAGCACACTTCAGACCACAGTAGATTTATGTGTATACTAATGAACTACCTGCATCAGCAAGGTAGAGTTTACACTTTAGTGCACATTCCCTAATTAACATATTATTATTAAAATAAAATTAGCTCATTTTATCCATCTTGACTTGCAGTGAAAAAATGATAATATGATAATAATACTCATTTCACTGCTTCTGATACTGTCTCTCTGATTAATGACATTAAAAAATTTCAGAGGCAAGTGCTGAAATGCATCAAATGGCGAGATGATAATGAAGGTGTGAATGGTTCACTCACTCTTTTAGGTCCAAAAAGGTTGTGGTAAAGAGTTCTGAATCTCTTCCTCGTGTAGTTACACCGATATGCCCCGCCCATGAGGTATTCGATAACCAGTCCAATGTCGATGAGGCTGATGCGGTAGTCCGGTGGCAGATTTCCCTGTAAAACCAGACAATGTTAACAGGCAACAACCCACACTGATTGAAAAGGAAAGTAAACAAGAGGGAAACAAAGGGTACAAAAAAAATCACACAGTCATACACACGCTACAAAACCCAAATCAAACTCTTTTGGCTATAAAAGAAAACATGATTATCAGATTCACCTTGAAGTAGATCCAACTGAACCCTGGATATTCTCGCTTGGAAAGAACACACAATGTCAGTGAGTAAACCGCACGATAAGCAAGAGCAGGGGAAAGGAGACACATCGAAACTCAGGCAAGATCTCTCTTCCAACCTCTTTGATTAAATGTTGTTTTTTTAACCAGACTGAGGTCCAGCTTTTTTTTGACTCATTGAAAAGTTTGTGCATCTTGGCTTCATTGCAGAAACTTAATCTATAATAACCAAAACATTGGTTGACGCAAAAACTAGTCACTGTTTGAGGTATGGTATGGTGATGTAAAACCTTAAAGCCCCAATCTGTGTCTTAAATTCAATGGAAGGCAGAAAATGAGGAAAAAAACCTCATATGCAGTATGATTTATAATGAGAATATAGTGTTTGAAGACAATTAAAAATCATGTAAAACATTAAATGATTTAACATAATTTCCATCAAGGGAAATAATGAGATCTTCTCAGTGAGGTTCAATGTTGTCTTGAAGAAAGGAAAAGAGAGAGAGTAGTAGTAACTCATTAGCCTGGAAGAGAGGGGCAATAGCATAGAAAGACAGACAGACAGCTATTAAGGCTGGAGAGGAGGATCATTATTGAAATAGAAGCCCTTCTGCGTGAAGACTATAACCATGTCAATACTTGCTACTCCTCCTCATGGCCTCAACATCAACCCCAGATCCTACAGTCATTATCCTGACCCCCACTGTTCCTTTAAGATATACCAATTACCTTACATAGCTTTACACCTACCTTGATACCATCTCCACCCCTCTTCATCAATGTGAGATCCTAGAAAGCCTCTATGCCCCACTCATCCCTAACCCTGACTTCATAACCACGGATTCCATTTCACTGGCAGCAAAGGGAGGTTGCACAGCTGGCAAACCCCTGTAGGCCGACTGAAGCACTTTGAAGTAAAGAGAACCACGGATAGTGCTTGCCTTTTCAACATCCATGGCTCAAAGCACACAAAGCCTCACCTCCTCATCCTACCGATATATGTAGTTTAAATGCACCAGTCAGTGGTCAGCCAAGGCCCCACTTTAACTCCCTGTGGTGGTGAAGCCTAAGCTAATAACTGTTTGTTTACACCTTGTGCAAAAGCGCTTGAAGATCTTAGTCCACTGGAGTTTTTTATACTAAAGTGTAGTTAGTAAAGTCTAAGTCATGGCTGACTGAGAAAGTAGCTCTCTAAAAATTTTCTACAAAATTTTTGTTCGGCCTTCATACATAGACAGCAACTAGTTAAACAGCTGAACAACCAGTTGCTTTTACTTAGATGTCATAAATGTATAGGAAATGCAATTGCAATACTGAGAATATTAAAATATATCATGTTATCTAAACTACATCATCATTTCTTAGCCTGGTTGACATGGCTGATGAACTAATTTATTTAACTAACCAAATATTTTAGCTCAATATTTGCAGTTAGCAAAAGAAAACTACAAAAGTAAAACAGCCCAAATACATTTGGGTTTCTTTATGTTTTGAGACTCAAAACTCACAGTGTATTATTTCCAAATTACACTGTTCATTTACTCTGCAGGAAAACCAATTTCTCTTTTGGCAGCTGCAGTCCACAGGCCAACCTTTGTGATTCTCCTTGTATTGTGACTGAGCTTTCACGCAATCTAATGACTTGACCAGATTAAACCCGAGAGTGGCCTTCATCGGCTCTCACAGCCGTTATTAGCTGCTGCATCTCAATCAAAACTGAGAACTGCCCGTCGCTGATAGTATGTTTCACCGTTCTACAGAGAACTATGATTATAAGAACAGAGAACGGTGATGACATGGTGACTCAACCCGAGGGATAGTAGTTAAATCTAACTATCATCATACTACGACCCACCAGTGACACACAGACATTAAGCTACACTACTGCAATTACACACAGCTCTACAAAAATAAGATGGTAGTCTTATGCCATGCACTGCAGTGTGTGTTTTGCATGTTTAAGAGATGATATTGTCAGATGTTGTCTATTGTAAATTGCATTTTCTCTGGACTGAATTGGGAAGAGAGTTGTGTTTAAAGGCAGAAAGGAGAGGAGACAGAGTCTTTTCAGCGACACCCAGAGGAGAATACTGCATTACTATAATCAGTAGCAATTTAATTAATGAACGTCAGTTCTAATGGTGGTGCTGGTGACCTCACCACCATCTTTCAACAGAGGGTTCACTGCTAATTGGTGTGGAGACATGTGATGAATGTAAAATTTTAAGTTGTTGTCTCATATTGCTAGTAATCACCAAGGTGCTACAGGAGACGTCCAGCATAATGAAGGTTGCGGGGCGTTTAATCTTTATGTGCAGCCAAAACTGTCTGAATGACAGTCACATGAAATCAAAGACCTTTTGCTATGTAACTGATGAAAGAATCAACTGATTCTAAGTCATGGTGTTAAGAAAACAAACAAAATTATTGTGGGTGTACAAAGTTGTCGTTTATCAGCCTCACAGTAATTCCACTGTGGCCTTTTCACATTCAAGTTCTGTGGAAAAAACAATGTTTAATACATGTAGTGTTTGTTTACCATGGTGGTGTGTGCCTTAGAGAAAGAACAGAGTAAATTGCAGGGGAGTTATGAGAGGGATGACAGTCGTGCATAGCTCTACACAGCCACTGCAGCCTGCAACTCCAGCTGAAAGAGAAAAGCCGGCCTCTATTTGCGGTTAAGAGCAACTAGGGCTACCAAAATGGAGACACACAAATTGATGCAAACAGAGTAACAACACGCATCGCAAAAAAAAAGCAACTGAAACGCTAGGTAGTCATACATCTTCTTTAATGTATACATTCAAGCCAACATTCCCATACAGTGTGCCTGAACAGCCACAGAGCTAAAGAGACGGATGCTCATACCTTTTTGACGTCTCTGACGAGGTGGTACAGCGTGTTGGATGGTCCGTGTCTCTGTTGAGAAAAAGAAAAGAGAGAGAAATCAAACATATGAGAATATTATTATCATCATCAATAGTATCTACAAATGTCTGCCACATCACCATGCTCAATCAACATTTTACTTTGAAATTCACTATTGCAACTTGCTGTAGAAGGTGCTTCTCTGGCGTGCTACAAACAGATGATACAACATGTATTTACAGTCCTTTTATGTGTAGTTGTTATTACCGTGTTGTAGAGCTCCTCCAGTCTGGAAAGTGTGAGAAAGCGGTGCATACTGACTCCGTTTTCAATCAGAAGCTTTACAAAGTCCACTCTGTCCAGAACTAAGGCATCCAGCATCGCCTGCTCCAGGGAACCCACCTGAAGGTCATGGGATAGAGAACGTTTTAATGATGATATATATACACAGCAAACACTCACTTTAATAATCCAGTGATCTATGAGTGAAGCCACTCGCAACTGGTTAAAGCCCCTACAAAGAACCTTTAACTGGATATGCAAAAGTCTCTCATTTCTGCTCATGTCTCTGTATGACCTACAACAGCAAATGAGGCCATCGGTGGGAAGACAAGCTATTTCTCAATAGTGTAGCTCTTTACCTTCGGGAGGCAGTGGCCGGGTCACTCCAGCAGACAAAACCTTTTATGGCACACAGACTGGAGAAGGCACGCGCGAGCCAGGTAAGCATCTTTACAACAATATGTGCTAGAGCTCATGGGAAATGCAGTCTTCACACTGCCACTTTTGTCCACAGGGGTTGCCAGAATCAACACAAAATTAAAGTTTTTTGTCGGGGCTTTAACATACATTTTAATACACTAGCATGCTTTGCTTCCACAGACCACAGGGCCAAAATAAAGTCAGTGGAAATAAAAATTTTTAGACATTTTAAGACAGCTTCAAATTATATTATCACAAAATTGCAAGGAATCCATATATTTCGAAATTACAATCACAAATGACCACTGTGGATCTGGGTAATCGTTTGAAACCAGTTTTCAACTATGACTGATTCTGAGTAGTCTTCTGCATCCAAATTGCCTTTTAATCCTAAGTCTCATTTCACTGGCTTAAGTTATCACATTTCTTGTATACTATAGCATTAGCTGTTGAAGACAACGATGTAATGCCAAGATCTTTTTAAGCACTGCTATATACCAAAATGTTAACTGAGTGAAAAGCTGTAAAAATACAGTAAAGGCAAACATCCCTGTGAATATAATCAGTATTTCTGATAAAGTTGTTGGTTCTTACAGGCCACTGCTGTCCATAGATGAAGATCTGACTGCGGGCGATGTCCACTCTGTTCCACGCCAACGCTAAACTCAGCTGGTCAGGAGCAGAAGCGTTGGCACCTGAGAGAGGATGCAAACCCAGATACATAATCAAAGATACAACCTACATAGAAATCTGAAAATGTGATTTTTATTAGTTGTTAATTTAGTTGCCAGATATAATATGCTGTTTTAATATTGATGCTGACTTGTCTTATTTTCTATTCCTTTTATATTCTTATGTTCTCATTTAGCCCTGCTGTGTGCCTAAACTTTTCTGGCTGAAAAATCGAGTAAGACATGATGAAGATTTTATCTCTCTTATCTGGAGAAACAGCCATGTAAAAACATATTTTGTAAACGTTGCTATATTATACAAAGTTTCACATTGTTCATCTCGGTATTTATGTTAGACAGAAGCAATGTACAGTACATGTATGGGTATGAGATACATGATGTTAGTTTGGCTGCAGTGTCTCCAATTGTGTGTCTCTAAGTCAAAAAATGTGTTTATTTTTGTTTATATTAAAACTTTCAGTGATGAGGCTTTTTTGTGGGCTGCAGGGGTTTCAGGTTTGGTGATCCTTGGCTTTACAGGCAACCTGTGTCACCCTGTGTGCAGCTAATGTATCTTCTCTGTCTTTGGCTATGCTATGCTATGCCAATGGCTATGCCTGTTATGTGTCTGTAAGATAAGATGCCTTTGCTTTGCAGAATGACATCTTGTTCACTGATGTGTCACTCAGTTTAATCATTTCGTCTGTGTATAAAATGCGAACAACAACTGCGCTCTTTTGATTTTCTGTGTCAGTGAACATCATTCACTGTAGTCTGGTTCTGTAGTAATGGCAACATGTCTGTACAGTAATCAGCAGAGCAAGACAAAGAAGTACAGTTCATACACACCAGACAAAAATATATAAAAAATTAAAACAAAAGACAATAAGTGGGATTGTGGACAAATCAAATTAGCTGAGTATAATATTGGATGAAGTAGAGGGAAGAAAAAACACATTCAAGGGCAAACTGACAATAAGCATAACATAAAAGTAACAAGGCACTTCTCTCATCACTGTGATAGCTTTGCTGCATGTCATTGCTGTTTGGTAGAGGACATACTGACAGTTGTAAATCTGCTGAAATATTCACACTGTAAGGGTGGTTTAAAAAAACTTCAGGGTATAATATCTCATTAAAATAACACTTGCTGGGGTGTCCTGCTGGCTGAGCGATTGAGATGGATGTCATCTACTTTGCTTTTAATGTGCTTGAATTTGGTTCCAGGGGGACTGTTTGATACTGTGTCATTACACTTCCATTTATCTCAATATTTTCACATGTTAATATACTGTAGTATTTTGAGAACCATCCTGCCAATGTACAAACATGGTTACACTGATAACAGTAGGACTAAAAAGTATTTTTGAGCGACAGGGCTGGGGTGCAGTGTGAAGAAATCATTCAAAGTGTGTGTTTATTGCAGGAGCAAAGCAAACAGTGACACCATATCTGTTGAAATGGAAGAAAAATGAAAATCTGGACACAGCAGAAAAGACTCGATACAAAATAAAACTTATTATTCATCATCTGCCTAGTCCTTGTGAACCAGCTTCGTCATGGTGGGTTACAAAATAACACTCACTGCATTTAAACTTTCATAGTCGGCCTGTGAGAGATTATCAGCAGCACACTTCAAAGACTGCTGACCACTGAGATCTAATAGGGAAGTTACTCACTTGCACAGTGGGAGGAGTTCACTGAAAACAACTCCTCTCAGCCTTTAGAGAAGCCCAGTGTCATAAAGTATAATAATGTTCCCAGATGTGTAGACAAAGCTGTGTAATTTTCAATAAGCACACTGGTATCACTGCTTTACACAGCGCTCTGCCTCACTCTGAAAGGCCTGAACAGCATTACTGCAGCTTAATGGTCTGAGTTCTGACAGAGCCCTGTTAATAAGATGCAGAGCCTACTAATAAGAGCTTTAGTGGAGATATATGTATATTAAAAAGAAAGGTGGCCTTGCTCTATTTAAAGGCCTGTGGCTACACTCTGTCTGCCTGCAGAGAGGTTGAGCTGCAGCCAACTGACTTTATGGACCCAATCTTCAGGATATTGACTTCCTCCGGCATCAGACCATCAATTACTCCACACTCCTTTCTGTGATACAGCATGTGTGCTTAGTTGCAGGTTCCTTTTAGCACTGTCTGTTCACACTACCCCAAGTCTCTCTCTATATATCTGACACTTTTATTCCTTTCCTTCCTTTCTCCCTGCTCTCACTCTCTTCTGTTCTCTCCTCACTGTGTATCCCTGACTGTGCTGTGCTTTGTTGAGTTTCAGGCAGTAGCTTGGTTCTTCGGCAAAGGAGTCTAATCCAGTGTTTTAAAAAGCTCTCAGGCAGGTTGTGACTGATTTCATTTTACACTAAAAGCCTTAATGCATCCCATTCACTTTGTCACAGAATGAGACCTGCATGTAAAATGACCCTCATGGTGTCTACCATAAAGCATGTGTTGCCCCTTTCTTTAGTGTTCCCCTCTCATCCTTTCACTTTTCTGATCACTTCCTTTTCATCACCCCTTCTTTCCACTTTTGTCTTCTCTCTTTCTTTGATTTCAGTTGCCTCCTTCACTCGGTCATGCAAATGCCATCACTAACACAATGCAGAATGAACAAAAAGGCAATGAACAAGTGAACAGAAATGAAAGCTACACCAACAGATGGAGTCATGAGTGAGGCATCTACATAAGAAAAATAATAGAGCAAGAGAGCAAGATAAAGATCACGCATCTTGACTGTTGCACATAAATTATGTAAAACATATTTCTCTTGTACTCTCTCCCTCTCCCAGCTCTCTAGTTTAGTCTCCTCCTCTCTTTCTGCAGAATGAAATGTTTCTCTAAGGAACAATTCCTGAGACAGTCAATCATACGCTCTGATTTTCTAAGCAGTCCCACAGGACTCACTCTTTCTGTATACACGTGCATGTGTGTGTTCACATGTGCGGTTGTGTGTTGTGAATGAGTGTGTGTGTAATGCGCAAAATTCCAGTGGTCGTTAATGTTGTATTCCTTGAAGAGGCAAGCGCAACCATGATCAATACAAGCTACTGAACAGCCAATCGAAAGTATGGATCAATGACTCTGTGTGTGTAAATGGGTTGTGTATGGAAAAGTGGGGGCATGGGAAACAAAGGAGTGAGAAATGAGGTAGAGATGGGGAACAATGGGGAACAGGTTTAGTTTCATTTCTGTGTCTGCATTTGACAAATTTTCAATTTTGGAACTTAGTTTCAATTTGTACGGAAGCCAAGAACGGCCACATCCATATATTTTTTTTCATTGCTGTTTTCTTGTGATAACTACTTATTATTTTGTTATCTTGATTTAACAAAGTCCGTTTTCTTGTGATAACTACTTATTATTTCGTTATCTCAATTTAACAAACTCTGTTTTCTCATGATAACGAATTAATTTATTGTAGAATGTGTTGACATGGTTGTCTAGCAATTGGTGGAATCCCAGTTCTAATGTAATGTAATGTGTAGCATTCAGTTCAAGCCTGGGGCAGTTAACCTCAGCGCACTTTACTCGCTGGCGTGATTATTGTCCACCCCAATAATACCTCAGTGAGCCGTCAAAGGTAACTTACCGGTAAGTTACAGTGAATGTGAAGCTAGCTTACAATAGATTTCTCAGCTACCCTGACAATAATAAAATATCATACAAACATCTACACACTCTACTTACATGGGAATAACCCATCTCACTAATGAATTACACAGAGCAAATGATATCAAACAATAAACCATACTTGTCAAAAGCCTTTGACACTGAAGATCACCTTATTTTGGTACAAAAATTTAAACACTTGGGACTGGATGAGCAGGCATTGTTGTGGTTTTCCAATTATTTAGAGCACAGAAAACAGGCTGTTGCTCTTAAAGGAGTGGACTGTCTTCTTCGTAATATAAAAAATTGTGGTGTCCCCCAGGGATCCATCCTTGGGCCACTGTTATTTTTTTTTAAATATATATTAATGATTTGTTGAATGCATCAGATTAGCTATCTAAAGAATAATCAGAATACATGATACAATACATGAAGCCCATAGGTGATGATTAAGCAGGATTTCTTTTGTATAAGTCTATATTTAGTTTTTTTTAGAAAGATCTTTTTTCTACCTTTAAAATCAATAAACTGTCACAAAACATTGAGAAAACTAATTGCATTCTGTTTTGTCACAACTACAGGAAACACACTGAGAACATAACAGTGCCGACTGATAATGTTTCAATTGCTAATGTTAAATTAACTTGTTTTCTTGGTGTGCTAATTGAAAAAAACTGTCATGGAAACCTCATGTTTCTCTAATCTCATCTAAAACTCCAAAAAACATTGGAATAATTGGGAAAATCCATTATCTTAAACACAAAAGTTTCCCTCAACCTTTATTATTCGATGATTTATCCCCTTTTTTATCAGTTACTGCAACATTGCTTGGGCCAGTACTCACCAAACAAAACTGCAACCAACAGACCCTTTTCACATGACGTCAGTTCACTGTCCTCTGCTAGTTTAGTGGGCGGCAATTATATAGGGTTACTTGTCCAGCTACCCAAATTTCGTTTTTCGACTGGCACAAAATTCATCCGTCACTCCAGGCTCAAAACTCAACTTGTACAAGTTCTTTATAGAACAATACCTGTTTGATTATGGAGGAAAGTGTTTTGTCTTCTTAGCTTTTATGTTAGCGGAGATGCGAGATGAGATAATGATAATGAGAACTTAACGTATGGTTGTTTTGATTATCTATTAGTGGTCTGTTTTGCCAATAAGGACCCTTTACTGATTAAGCTGCTATAGTAGCTTTATAACCTAGGGATGAGCATTTCAAGCAAAAGCACTATTCAATATTCATCGGGAACTAATCTGTGGAAGAATTCAAGAGTCAAGAAATATTTTTAAACTTAGTGGATCAAATCATTGAAAACTGGACTTACTATATTGGGGTTGTACCCACAGTACCGTTTCTGCTAAATCTAAGCAGTTGTTGGATAATATGATATCAAGATTTAACACTGTAAGTTTTCATTGGAGGCTTCCTGCCGTGCAGTGATCAAAATTGCTTAATGGAGCTTTAAAAGAAAAAAAAAATGCTATGTCTATGCTTTATTCCTCCGCCCTGAACTGTGAAAATGAAAACATACTTGTGGGCTTTGAACATACACCTAAACTGGGGCAGTGAGAGGAGTGCTCTCTGGAATAATATCTCCCTCCCTATATGTACAGGCACTTCTAAATAACAACATCCCTGGAGGGTGGCAGTGAAATGAAAGCAACTTACTGTACACTCCTGCTCCAGCACACACACACATAGATGTACACACCCACCTTTGAGTAATGCAGTGAGGATGGCAAGGTCAATGTCCTGATGACCCTCTGACCCCATCCGGAAAACTGTTATCTGAGAGACAATGAGGGAGAGGGAGAGGAAGACAGAGAGAGAGAAACACAAAGAAAGGTGCATTAATTCTTTACAAGATAAACTACTTGAAAGTGACTTTAGTCTTGAGTCATTCATTCATTGTTTGCTTGAATGTATCAAGGGTAATAGCATAAAAAAAATCATTGACATCTTGAGTCAGAGTGTTCTCATTTGCTGGATTAAAAAAAAAACACTGCGAGTGAGGTGCTCGGAAGAGGGAGAGGCGTGGAGACATACAGTATGACTCTGATATAATATATTCTTCTCTCCATGCTCATCTCTTTTCTCTCTTGTCGTCTTCTGCAGGGAACAGCACAAAACACTCATACACAGCTTATTCACTGCAAGGAGGGAATGAAGGGATTTGCTGGGACGGCAACTCAGGAGAGTGAGTGAAATTACTTGACAATGAATATGCTCTTCTCTTCCAAAGATCATTGTGTACTTTTTACTTTAGTTGTATTGAACATTTTTAGTATTAGCCTGTACTGTGAGGCCAGTTCAGTTCCACTTCATCCGTGCAGTCTGACATGTCTTTTAGCAGCATTTTTTATGTCCACTGAGATGAACTAATGGTGCAATGGATGAAAGCCGGAGTCCACTTTGGAGGAAATCAGAGAAATGGGGCAGCTTTTCAGGATTTTTTTTTTCCTGACGTATATCCAGCACACACACACTCGTAATAACGTGTGTGGGCATACATGCACGTGTGAAGGGCACCTTGTGGGAGCCGTGTACAGGAGAATGCGTGTTCTGAATGCCTGACAAGCTCTTCCTCTAATCCTCCCATCCACCATCCATCTCCTCCCACCTCCCTCTCTTCCCTGCAGCCCATCTCCTTTCCCATCTCCCTCCTCTAAATGGCTTCATTTTGTGGAGTTCCAGGATTTGGCGGGCGTTGCTGTTCCTGCTGTTGCGGTTGCTTTCCCTAAGGCAATGCTGCAGTGTTGTAGGCTTGCCTTCCTCTTTCTTTTCTCATCCTTCTCTTTTCACACAATGTAAATGCACAAATGTAATTCAATTCACATTGATGATTAACAGTATCTTTTATGTTGGCTCATTCATCATTTGTACACATGCCGATGACTTGTTGGCTCCTCCCTGTCAGAGAAACAAGGAGGGGCAACATGTTAATGCCTGAGCCCTGTGACATGCAATGCACTGATAAGAGGAGTGGCTATGTGTGTGTGTATCTGTGTGTGCGTGTGTGCTTGTGTGTGCGTAATCAAAAGGTCTCTCTCCATGTGAAATAGGAGTGCAGTGTGATGTGAAGCTATTGATTGAGGTCTTCATGAGTGGAGACCCCAATGTGTTCTTGGTATGGAGTGTAATTTTATGTGCTTCTCTTTCTTGTGTGTGTGTGTGGTGTATGTGTGTGTGTGTGGTGTGGCTAAGAGCTGCATTATTATTTGCTAGAATGTATCTTTGCCTTCAATCTAATGGATGCTAACAGCACATTTAGGCAACCATCTGTTGAACACAACAACACAGTGATCTAACCAATGTGTGTTTTAAACAGTAATTTCTTGTTATGCACTTGCATTGTCACTCTAAAATGTCAAACTGCAAGTGCAAAAGCTGTAATTTCCAAACTACATCAATTTTTTAGAAATAACCAATCAAGCAGACAAAGAAAAATAGGAGGGAAGAGAGGGAGAGACAGCAAGGGAGCAGCTACCTATAATTTTTGAGGGCGTGCTCATGTATGAGCCAAATCACCAGCATCAGCACAGATCTCTATTCTAGCTACTTGTTCATTAAACCCTGTAGTTACCATTGTGGCAGAATGCAGAGTTACCTTACACACACCCACACAAACCCCCACACACACACACACAGGATTCCTGGCAGGACTAAAGATGGATGACACTGTGATAGAAAAAAGATGATTATAGAAGACGTTTGCCATTGTTTCTATTCTCCCCTCTCCCTCCAGGGCTCTGCACCTTTCCCTCCACTCACTCTCTTCCACCTATCATCTTTCCACCCCGCCCACCGCCAAACGCTAATCTTACAGCTACCTCCCACTGGCATGCTACCCCCCATTACCCCACCCCCACAATCTTTGCCCGCTCCCTCTCTACTTCTTTCTCCCTCTTCCCTTTCTCCAATCACAGTCCCAAGGTGACCCTGTGGATACACGCTACCTGTGATCATAAAAACTCTACAAATCAGAGGCTAAACAAAAACAGCCTCTGTGACAAGGCGCTGCTGCAGATTTAGTTGCAGTGATTCCATAGATTTATACCTTTGTCTTACCAGCACATGTTCTTGAGCAGTTACTGTGAGCAAAGAAGTTTAGGAAAAACGCTTTATTGTTTGTTATCTTCTCAGGGCAAGACCTTACTCATATATTGATATGTTAATGATGTGCTTGGTTAATACCAACGCTTAAAATGTCTATAAATGCTGAATTTACTTTTTTACCATCTCTCTGCCCCTACACCGACACCTCAGGGGTCAAAATACAAGAGACAGGCTACTGATCATTTCTGTGAAACTCCATCTCTCTGTTGACAAGAATATAGGAGACAGGAAAGGAACGGAAATACTACGGAGAGGGAGACAACTGCAGGCAGGGATCAGGAGGACAGACGAGACACAGCACAGAAGAGGAAACATGTGTAAAGCCAAGGAAGAGAGAAAGAGGGAGATTGAATGTTGACAAATTGAAGACTGATATGAGAAACGACAAACTAAAAAGGCAGTGCCGTTTTTGTCAGAGCAGGGATTCCCAAATCTTCAGAGATGATAAGCTACATGCTTAGAGGATCAGAAAACTGCTCTTCACGCTGCAGTGAGCGAAGCTGATTGGAAAACATTCATCTTCATTTAAGAGGCAAAGACCCTGCTGATACTGCTACATGTACATGCAAGACACATGGCAGGCACCGCGCATGCACAGTCCGCTGAGGTTTCCAAGGCTTCCTCCGCTGTTTAAACGTAACAGTGGTCTTTGTGGATTTGAAATATTTTGTTTTGCATCTATTACTCTCTGGGATAAGTCTTTAGCATGACAGACAGAGGGTTGAAATAAGTTTCTCTTTTCATGAAAATTTAAATTGGCCTGCTGAGAATAAACCAAGGTAATGTTGCTCTCTTAGCAGGTCTGACAATTTGTCACCCACACTCTCTGTTGTACCTCATTTTCACATTTGTTCTTCAAACCATATTTTTCCCTTTTCCTAAGTCTTGTCTCATTTCCTTTTCCTTCCTTTATTCCCTCCATCTTCCCCCTTTTCTTCTCTCTCTATCTTTCCCTCCCTCTCTCTCCATCTCTCCCTCATGGTCCATTTAAGTCACTTTTTCGCTGTCCTTGTCTTCCTCCTACTCGTTCTTAGTTTTTCTTGTCAGGGAGGCGGAGGAACACTGTGGGCTGGTGGTTCCTCCTAAATATTTAATCCGAATTAAACATATAAGGACTATTCTGCATTCAATTATTCATACAAGGCTGGGAGATACCAGGACAGCCATATTGCACCCCTCTTCCCACACCCCCACCACCACACAGAGGGGGATCTGGGTAGAGGGGGAGGGTTAGGGAGAAAGAGGAATTTCTCTTGAGCTAGAATTGGACTCACACATAAAACTACCTATGTGACAGGCCCCGATAGTATTTAATGAACTGATTCTCGAATCGCCTGTACTCAGCTCACTGTGCTTGTTTGACATTCAAGTAAAGTTACTCCACCTTTGTGTAGAAGGGATAAAAGAAGCAAGACAAGTGATATGCATATATGAGGAAGATGACTTCCCTCATCAACCAGACAAATTGATACAAACATGGTGCTCTTAGTATTCTCTTTCTTTCCACTTATATCATCTATAGACGTTACATCTCTGTAAAACTCAAAAGCTTGTTCATTATTCATTGATTACCTTTGCAATTATTTCCCCTCCCTCCTCCTGTTTACTGGGATGTAAGGCAGCACGCTTTTAAATTAGACCAAATGAAAGCATAACACAGATTACTGGGAATACTATTTGTAGCTGAGGAATGCGTCTCTGTTTATTTCATTTACTGTCTAACTAACTCCAGATCATGTTAATGATGAAATAACTGACGTGGCATTGTGGGATGTCAAAATGAAAGCAAAAAAGCAATGAGGCTTGAACACGTCTGCCTTTTCTGCCTCTGGTGGTAAAACCAAAATAAACACATAAAACTCAGAGATATACATTTCAGTGTGCAGGCATTGTGTTTATTGCCTCTTGACATAAAACATAAACAGCCCTGAGTATAATAAACAGAGGAGAAACAACTGAAGCGCAAAATGTCTACATGAATAAACCAACGTGCTGAAAGGAACAAGCAAGACAGAGCCTTCCTTTGGTCTTCCCCCTTTCTCTTGCCCTCTTAGGCAGACACACTTTCTTCTTCTCTGCCACTTCATCCCAACCAGTCACCCTGAGTCCTTCTCTTTTCCTTCTGTTCTTTGGCTTTCTGCAGAGCCAGAAAAAAATGAAGACACAGGCGCACTGGCACAGAGACAATCACACACACACTCCCATTGTCACTCTCTTGCTCTCTCATACACTCTTACACTTACCCCTTTCAGACTGATGCACTGAACCAAGAGAAACCTTCATTTGCTGCCAATGTGGATGGGTCAACACATGTTACCGCACCCGGTTTTGTGACCCATCTCCTGACCTGCATGTTAACATGAGGCTGACACTACTTGGCTTTGGTATACAAGCACAAACCCAGGTTGTACAGTTACCTGTTGTACAGGTGTTACTAACATCGTTTCACTGTGTCCCCATAACTGAGAGAGAGAGGGAGAGAACAACTTATAAAGTTCTGTCAGTTTCCATATTGATTTTACAATTCATTTGCTTCATCTTGCACCAGCTTATATACGTGCCTCTAATACAGTATGAACCAGTGGCCCCTCAGGTCCTCTGATACAAGTATTTTTGTTGTTCCAAAGTACAGGACAAAAGCTTTTAGTTTAAATGTTTGTCTGCATAAAGCCAGTCTGCCCGAGCACCTGAAAACTTTACTTTTAGCCTAGCTTTTGATTAGACTGCTGTATTTCTGATAATTACTACAATTTGTTAGTGAAATCTTTCTATTGGTTTCATTATTTATTTTTCACACCTCTTGACTCTTTCTACTTTTTACATTTGAGTTGACTTATTGTCTTTTTCACAGTCACCTGTGAAGCATCCTGAACATGGCTGTAGAATGAGTGCTCTTCCATTAAATTATAGGGACAGAATACAGTAATTGTAAGTAATTTGCAAATTCCCCTGCTATGTCCGCCATTTTCATCTCAAATGTAAATATTGCCAAAATTGATTTTGGTTAACACCAGGGTTTTAAGGGCTCTGGGTGGTTTACCTGAGACTGATTTCAGCTACTATGTAAACCCAAAACTGTCAGTTTGTTATCTCAATTCCATGTATGTTGGCCATATGACGACACCTCCATGACGACAGTTTGTTTGCTGGAAGACACACTGAACAATTTGTTCACTAAGCAGGACCATGTTTTGTTTCCTTATGTGAGAGTTAAGTGTGAGTTAAGTCCTGAAATCCAGCCTTGCAGAATTAACATAGTCAATAAGCTGTGTAGAGCCCAGAGGAAACTACGATCATGTGGAGGGAGATTTCTTTTGGCTTCATCTCAAAGGGGTTGTTCTACATGTTGTCATGCAGCATTTGGATATTTAAGTTTTAATAAAAATGGCTCAGTCTGATCAGGAATCAGTTGAGTGGTTTTAATTAAGGTTGTATGAGCTTCACAAACTAGTGAAGAGGAAGCTTCCCAGAGCAAAGCCTCCTGTGTGCTTCTTCTCTTTCCCCCTGTTAATATCCCTTCGAGTTACAGCCCTCCAATCTCACATACTCTGTGGCTGTCTGAGTGTGAGCTGGAGGGAACCCCTGCGATGCCTATCAGCCTGATGAATGAGGGCTGGTGAAAGCACCTCAGTGAGAGAGACAGAAAGGGCCGAACAACAGAGGGATGACACAACTATCTCTCTCTCCTCATCTCAGGCAACCATATTCAACTGAGAGTCTGCATGGTGCAATGGGCACTAATGACTGCAGTGTGTACTGCTGAGAAAAGCCTGACATTTAATGGACAACACACAAGGAGGTGGATTACTTTTACTGAATCCATCATCAGGGAGTATGTTATCAAAGTTCTATGTTACTGGTCAATTTCTATGCCATCGTAAGATTAGAAACTGAAGATGATTTTTTATTTTTCATACACAGACATAAATAGATATGACCTGTCCCACTGTTGCATGACTCACATGTGTCTAATACCGTGATACTGTGGCCGTCAGCACAAACAGACATGGAGAAGATCTGCTCACAGTCACACCAGCAACATAGCATTAGACTGACACCTTTCACTATGGTTCAGTGTCTGTGTTATATCTGTATGACACAGAATGTGACACCTGAAAATGATATAAGAGGGAAGGGAGCCATGGGAAACGAAAAGATACGGAAGGAGGTTTCCACAGCTGTTGGGGCAGATGATAAGTATTTAAAGGCAGTTTTTTTTTTTTACACCTTTTCCATTACCAAGGCCCAGTTGTCGCCTTCCTCCCCCTCCTTAAATCATATCTTCTGTCATCTGAGAGAAGTAATCTCCAAGTTGAAGCAAGTTGCAAGAAAAAGGAACAGCACCTCTGATTCAGCCTGTATCCACAACATCTGCTTATACAGATGTTAAAGTGAATAATAATAAATTAAGGCCTCTCTTGATTAGCCTGTACCTCAATTACCCCATCATTCAATTATTATTGATTATTGATTATCCAAGGCAACTCAATGCAGAAAGATTGAGCTAGAAGTAGCAGTGCTGCAGCAGAGGCGGACACATATGCAGAGATTCACTGCCACCACGCACACTAAATGCAGTCAACTGCACAACCTCATACAGTGGGTATAGTCATCCTCAGCACTCTTGCCAGAAGCATGTAAAAAATCCACGACCAGCAAGACAACAAGCACAGATAAGATGGTTGATCCTGTTTGAATTAATTCAAGCTGGATCTTCTAGAAAACCTGACAGCCATAGTAGAGATTAGAGAAAAACTAGGTTAAATTCCTACATAACAAACATGTAGATCTGCCAGCACCAAAATTTGAATAGTGGACGAAGAGGCGTACATTTTGTTTCTTTGGAAGTAAGTGGATTATCAAAAAATGCCTAATTGGCCTAAATACAGAAATATTAATTCAAGGGTGAAACAGGGTTTGTGGACATTTATAATTCTGCCAAAATGTGCTTCTGTGCTCAGTTTCAGTGCGGCAGTGGTCACAGTTTTGCAAGTTCAGAGAGAGGCAGCATCATATTATCTGGCCCCTACAGCTGCTCCTGCTGAATGATTCACAGCCCATTGTTCTGCCCTGGCATATTGTGCTCAGAAGATCCATCAGTGTGAGCATCAGTCGGCCACTGGAATCCCACTGAGGACGCAATCAATCCATTTACACGCTGCACAACCATGACCAGAGCAGGGCTGCCTCAATCATATGATGTTCACTGAGTGTGCACATATGATTTCTGTGCGCACATGCTTTTGGTTTCTTTGTGTGACTCAGTGCGTTACAATTATTACAGTAAATAAAACACGTGATATAATGGTTATCCTGTGTACAGTATTTTTTACAAAGAGGGAAAACAATCAGATGATAAATACCCGGTTGAGTCATCTACAACATTCAAGACATCCTGATGAAATATGGCTCGGGTGTGTGTGTGTGCATGCCACAGATGCCAAAGTTATTAACAAAGTGCCACAGGCAGCCAGCTGTGCCATTAAGTGCTGATGTGACAAATACTCCCTCCCCTTACTGAAGACACAGTATACTGTACATCAGTGAATTGAGGCAAGAGCAACCAAGTAGTAAATAAATTAGTATGGCTGCAATAAAAGCTTCTTGTTTGCGTCACAGGAGGATGTGTTACACTGTCAACTTGTGTATGTGTGTGTGTCTGTGGGTGTGGGTGTGCATGTCTGCATGCATGTGTGTGTCAGTCATGCTTGACAAGACGTTTGTCAAGACTTAAATGCTTTCAAAGCGGTACAGACTCTCAAGGTGGAGGCCATTTGGTCTCGAACTTCATCTGAA